>SPJY01017702.1:695821-735724 GCA_005191435.1 Raddia distichophylla
AGAGAGAGAGAGAGAGAGAGAGAGAGAGGGAGAGGGAGAGAGAGAGAGAGAGGAAAGCAAGCGGTCTACGAAATGCTATTGTTAGTGCTAGGTGTGTGTGCATTTATAATTGCTAGCTTTGCCTAATTGAATGGAATAACATTAATGTACTGTTGATGAAATGCATTTGAGGATTATCTCTCCGTTTAAAAATATAAGACGTGCTTTAACTTAGCACAGTCTTCAAAACTATAGTTTGATGTTTAATTTCTCATTGTATATTGTTTGTTATAACAAAATTATCACCATAAAAAGTACTTTTAAATATAAATATAATGATGTTATTTCTGTATCCCAAAATCTTAATATTGTTGGAGAAATTATTCGTCAAAGATTAATATATAATTTTGAATCTTGCAATATGCTCGCGTCTTATATTTTTTTAGAGGAAGGGCCTACCATTTGGTTTGTCATTGACACGTGATTCTATCATCTACGCGTAGATGAATATAATTAAGTGGCAAATCCTTAGATTACTCCTTCGTTGTGCTTTCATTTTGGCCTACAAATAGCTGGCGGGAGAGGACCAGGGTAGCTGTGTGAGCGGACAGAGAAATACTCATGTATTCCAAGGTTACTCGCCAATGTGGTTTGCACATGAAAAGGTCGCCATGTGGTTATGCTAGGCCTGGGAGGGATCAGGATATCTCGTGTGATGCACGCGTCATTCTCGTCACGGTTTCTTCTTGTTATTGTTTTGACGTATCTTCAATTAGAATCATTGATGTTGATGCATTAATTGGTTGGAGCAGTAACATTTTTTTGGGCGACCCCTCGGCCTCTGGTCTGCCCCACGTTAACTTGGGTTTTCTAAACCTTCTCTCCATCGAATTGCCAGCTCTCGAGGAGCCTTTCTCCAAGGAAGAGCTTCACTGCACAGTAAGCCTTCCCAGTGGAACCCGACTCTGATTGTTTCTTCTGGGCCTTTTTCAAGTCTTGCGAAGACATTATCAAGGAGCACCTTCTTGCAGCCATCATGCATCTCTTTTACGTGAATGGCAAAGTCCGGAAGCCCTCAACAGGGCTCACATCGTGTTGCTGCCAAAATCCGCTTCACCCATGTCTGCCTCGCGTTTAGGACAAATTAGCCTTATCCACAACCTGGGGAAGGTCTTCTCCAAGCTTCTTGCAATATTCCTTCCCATATGGCTTGCTTCATGGATGCTCCAAGGAACTATCATGTTTCTTCAAAGCAAGGTAAAGGATTTCCACAAGTTAGTGTAAGGGCTGAAAATGGAGTCGAGTCCTCTATGTGATTTGCATGTTCTAGTCCCTAGATCAAATATTCAAATAGATAGATTACAAAGATATACAGCTCTTGTATTATAATCATTCAACGAATAAACTTTATTGCATCTCTATACTTGCAAAAATGGCAAATATTAATTACCATAATTTTGGCTCAACAGTCTTACAAAAACGGAAGACTTTAGGTGTAAAACAAAGTACAACTGATAAACAATGAAGACCTGAATAAACGCCACAAGCAGCACACTCCTAGACATCAGAATAGCCTTCGTCTCGAACTCCAAAACTAAAATCGCTCCCTTGAAAACTCATCTTTCAAAATCTCTTCTGAATAAAGATTCTTCTGTCTGCAACCTGTGCGTTGGAATGATCAGCACGCATGAAATACAGGGTAAGTACGCGAATACTTAACAAGCTATTGTTCTTGAAATGTAATGCAGGGACAATGGGATCGATAGGGGTGGTCATTTTTGCCAAGCATAAAACAAGGCAGATTCATAAATTTGTTAACACATGAGATTCATCTAATCAAGAACGTATTTTCGTACAACGAGCTTCACTACTTGGAATACTTAAAACCACATTGAGCTTCACCACTCAGAACACCCCAAAACACCCACTGAGCTCCACCACTCAGGTATCACAAAACCACGCTAGTTTCTCAGCAACCCGTTTTAATTAAAACATAGTGGAGCTACCAGTGTGAGATCCTCCTTGCCGCTCGTGACCGAGAGCACGGCTATCATGACAGTTTGTCTAAACTCTGTAGAGTGTGTACACGTTACCCCTAGAACCGTATTCCCAATAAACTGGAGAATATAACAAAGGCACCACCCGGTCCGCTAATTCGGGCCTGCACACTCAGAGTGACCCACTGACATTTTTTTTCACCTCATGAGATGTGAACCAACCCTTATGTAGGAAGTCAAACCGAAACCAGTTTCTCCGAGCAGCGAACTAGGTCGTTACCATTATCCGCATCCAGGGTTGTATTGTAAGGCTTGGACGAAATAGTTACAAAGAATCGGTCCTTAGGGGGACTTAGGGCAATTACTACACACACAATGTTTCCTTCACTATCGTCCCACATATACGTCGTCCAATAAGAATGGTCTACCGGCCTTGCAATCCTCACAAGACATATGCCACCCTTATTGTCGAGGCATATGTACGCACCCAACGATATTACCGCTGCATCCGCAAGTCGCCCAAAACAAGAGTGGTCTACTGGCCTTGGAATGCTCACAAGTCATAGCCACCCCCTATGGCCGAGGCAGGTATGCACCACATACACAAATATACATGGTACAAATCTTCGTACTGCTCGCACCGCATGCCTCACCTCATGCCTTGCTAGTAGCGGGGATCCACGACCCCACGCCATCTATCACATCACCCTAAGTTTACGCACACCACATAGAATTTAGTTGTTTAATTTCAAATATCAATGGCTAATCCAAGCGCACTGGTAGCAATTTTAAATGATGATGATGATGATGATGTGTCCCAATTCCCAAGCAACTAAGCAACAACCCTTCTATAATCGAAGAATTGGACTTAAGCAAAATATATTACAAATGGCTACAAGGTACGGTTTCAATGAGATAATCAAGCACTATCATGTAAGGGTATCGTTAGCATATAACAAGAACATGCCTACAATTAGCCAAATATATGTAGGCTAAATATATACACATACAATGATAAATTTCTATCTAACAATTTAAAATTTGGGTACCAACATGTAATGGATATGACATCCACGGGATCTAGATAACTTGTCTTGGAGAGTGCAATAGATACACTCCTCCAAAGTGTTGACATATCTTCCTTCGTCGCTCGAATCTACCGTACGGAAATAATGAAAAGAATTTCAATAAGCAAGAACACAAAATTATGATGAATCCATATGCTAATGAAAATTAATTTTATAATAAGTTTGTTTCTATTTGTAGAAAATTATAACTCGCGGGTTTTTGCAATTTTTACATACTTATATTAATACTAAACTTGCTAGATTATAGATTAGACAGTAAATCACAGATAAATCATACTGCACAAGGATAGTACCAAACTTATCAGAAAAATATTACACAATTTTATAAACATAACAAAATTAGTTTCCTAATTTTTTGAGTTACAGATAATATTTTACGAATATTTAAAGTTCTTGGTATTTATAAAAATTACAAAAAAGAGGGGAGGTCTCAGACCTAACTGGGCCAAACTCAGCCCAGTTGACGCAACCTGTGTTGGCTGGGTATTCCCAAAAAGTGGGGCCCACCTATCGATGACCCAGAACAGGGGAGCGAGGCGGCGGCTCGGGATGGCGGCGGCGGAGAGCAGTGACACGAGAAGGGGACAACACGACGAACTTGTCGGAGGAAGCGACGCAGTGCAGGGCAGCACGAGGCGGTGGAGCGGCGAGAAATGGTGTCGGTGTCAGCAGAGCTCCGTAGGCGAGCTCGCGGGCAGCGACACGGGTGGCGAGGCGAGGTAGCAGTGGAGGTTGGTGGCATCACGGGGGAGCTCTGATGCAGCGACGGATCGTGCCAGGGGACGACCGATGTGACATCCTAATAAAATTATTAGGTGTCCAAATATTTTCTCTAAATAAACCAAGGTATTACCTTATAAATTTTCAGCATAACTCCAAATTAATTGCTATGGGCCGGATTAGCATGTCATTAAGGGCCCATATTTGGGGGTTTTGCACTTTTAGCCCATTAGGAGGAGCTCAAAGGACCCCCCTGCACCTTACCCCCCTATAAGACCCTCCTCTACTGTTCCTCGCCGGCCACTCCACTCCCCAACCCCAAACCCTAAACCTACGGCTCAAGATCTCCCCTCCCGACGATGTTTTCAAGGTAAACTCCATTTTCCCGTAGGTAAATTGTTGTGTAGATGGCACCAGTAGCTAGATTTCGTTGAGACGGTCAAAATAGATATGCGGATTGCCCAAATCGGTGCTGTTTTCCGCCAGGTAGAGCTCGCCGTAGTTAGCTTTCACCACCATCGCTGGTGATCCTCGGCGTTTGCATCGCCGGCGGAATACCGGAGCCAACTGGCGCCCGCCACGTCGCCACAGCGCTGCCCCTCGCTACGCCGCACGCACGTGACACACGCGACGTAACAATCGTCGGCCGACGCGCGTCCCGGCGGTGCCCGCAAAACTCGTCCGTACAGGACCACGCAGGCGACGCCGCAAACCCTACCTTGACACGCGTCCTAGTGGGGCCCACTCCCCGTGTCGACCCCGACAACGCAGCCGCTTTCGCCCAATCCCGTCGTGCCAGTGCCCCGTGGGTCCGGCCGCTATCGGCGTCGCCGACCGTTCCGTCGCCGCCGACCAATAGGAGCGCGAAACGTGTCCCCGTGGGACCCGCCGCTGATGTCGGCACCGTTTTGTTTCACCCATGCTAGATCCAACCGCTGCCGTTGACATGCGAGCCCAGCCATGCCGTGGGCCCCACCTATCAGAGGCAGCCGTTTCTCCTGCCGCCTCGCACTCGACGCGTGGCACCCCGTGCCACGCGCACGGGCGAAGATCACGCCGCTGCCACTGACCAGTGGGTCCGCCAAGCCACGTCAGACTAAGAGCCACGTGTCAGGCCACGTCACCCATAGCCCAGCACCCACTGCCACGTGGCGTGCCATGTCAGCAGCCACGTGTCATGCCACGTCAGCACCACATCGCAACTGAGTGCCATGTAGGCACGCACGTCACTGACACTTCACCGCCACATCACGCCATGTCACTGCCACGCCAGCACCGCCCCGTCGCCTCTGTCCCGTGGGTCTCGCTTGTTAATCGCTGGGAGTCACTGTCCAGTGGGCCCCACCTGTCAGCCGCACACCGCTGCGCCGGACTGGGCCGAGCTAGGCCGAGCTCATGCGGGGAATTGGGGCCGGTTCCATCGGTTCGGCACGTTTAGGGGTTAATTGGGTTTTTCTTTTTTCCTGGAATTTTCTATTTGGCCCGAGACTTCTTAAAATTGTTTAGGGAGCTCCGTAACTCCAAATTAGATGATTTTAGAGTCTAAAAAATCACATTTAAATTCTAGAATTTTTCTTTGTATTAAATAATTATTTTCTCTGTACTGATGTTGTTGTTTGATCGTTTGTTGTTTTCTGTTTAGAAGGTGGGTGCGATTGTTGCCTGGATTGTTGCCAGAACCGGTGTGGGACCCGTAGAGCGCGGAGTTTTTCGAAGGCAAGTATAGTAACATATTCTCTCCTAGTTTTACAATATAATCTACTGTTGTTTATTTTTCGAATTATCTGCATGCATGTACATTAGGCGTGAGTACCTAGACATGTTAATAATCTATTAATATGCTTCAGCCACCTTTGTGAACCCGTTGTACTTTTCCTAGCCTATCCTTGACTAGATGTGTAGGATTGAATTTAGGATTCACTTTAAATTGATCCTTGGTAAGGCGTATGCTTCGTGATTGTATTTTTGTTAAATTTAAACAACTAAAACTAGTGTAGATGATTTAGGGGAGACCTGGCAGAGATGTTTCCGGGATTGTGGTGGGGATGAGACGGTCTCCTCTAATAAGGACTCAAGCTTATGTATTGCTAGACCAAACCTTACCGTACAGCCATTTGTGCCTTCGGCCCTGGCTTAGTACACTACGAAACCCACTAACCACTGGTTCGTAGGCTGTCCGGTTACGTTTCGTCACCGCTGGCCTAGAGGGAGGCTTGCAATCTCCTATTAGGGGTAGGTGCGTTCCTGAGACCGAATGGCTTAATTGGGGAACGCCCCCAGGTGGTGTCCAGACATAGTAGGCGCCCTACTGTGGCGGGCACCGGCGGGCCCGGGGAAACCAAAAAAAGGGCTGGCGAAGTGGTGGGCATAGTAGGCTAGAACAATCTTGTACCGTTTCTCCTAGTGGATGAGACGGAGCTTGTGGGGAAAATTGTACACACTCTGCAGAGTAAAAACTATCATGATAGCCGTGTCCACGGTCATGGATGGGCCGAGAGGTTTGCACATGTAGATTCACCCTTTTTTCAATTTTAAATCTCACTAGATTAGGCTAGGTCTGGCCTGGTGTGAGATGCACTTTCTATTGAACTTGAGAGTTATTATTGATGATCATGCATTCACTAAATTAAAATTTGATCAACTAAAATATGACTAGAAGTAGGATTTGGGTAAAATAACCTTAACCCATTCTTCACCCTGCACTCATAATTAAGGACTGCTTGTTAGGTAGCTGTGTACTCATTAAATTTCTTGCGGACATATTTTATTCAGATTTCGGTCAGGACCAAGAAGGCCCTGACGAGGGAGCGCAAAGCTAGTTAAGGTCTTCGGGTCGACACCTTAGATTTCATCATAGTTATTTAATTGGAAGACTCTGATTTTTTACTATTTAATGTTTAATTCCGCATGGACTATTCAACTGGTACGCCTGTTTCTTTTGTAATAAAATGCTATTGTTTACCCGTATTTCACTTTAATTAAATACACTGTGATGATTCCACCGTATTGTCCATCATGAGATACTAAACTGGGATTAGTATCGCCTCGTGATGCTGGATTCCCATTACAAGTACTGAGGTCAAGACAACCGAGGCGCGCGTGCCTAGCGGTGGCGGCCATGGCGGCACGGGACAGCGACACACTGTGCTCCGGTCGAACGGCAGTGAGATGGAAAAAGGGGAGGGGTTTGTCAGCATCAAGGAGGCACGAGGATGACGAAGGGGACCTCGTGGGCTTGATTGGGCTCCCTCGATGATGATTCCCGAGGTGGAATCAACGGAGAGGCAGAAGGAATGGTCCAGCTCCGTTTTTGGGGGGTTTATAGGGGAATTAGAGAGGTAACGGATGGACTTATTGCATGATTAGAGCATGTACAATGCTAGAGACAGTTACTGTCTCTAAACTATTGCCATGTCACATAGAGACAACTCTATAGACAGTGTATACAATGGGTAGTCTATAAGCTATCTATACAGTCATTTAAAATAGTTACATGGAGTTTAAAAGCTGTGGTGATCAAGTGTGCATGTCATATTTGTGGCCTAAATATTTCGACTTCATCGTTATAACTTGATTTTGATACATGATATATTAAATTTATAAGAACATTAACGTGATGTATATATACAATTATTAGCATGCATGTCATAACGTGATGTACATACAAAAATTAAAAATAAATTAGTTTATAATTATAAGACATTAATATGGTATATTATATTTATATAAAGCGAAATATGGATCATATAATAAGATAACTCATGGATAACTAAACACATGAAGCGCTCCCATAACGTTGCCAAATATGTTCGACTAAATCCTTCTTTAGCTAGACATGTGTTGGTCGAGCACGAATAGTGGAACTCCTTTGTAGTACATGCTCCAAATAAAGATTAGGTCCATCGTTTACTTCCGCAGTCTGATTCAAATCCAAAGGTGTATTGATCAATTCTCGTTAATCTTCAACAATCATATTATGAAGAATAACACAGGCTTCCATGATGTTTCCAATAGCATCCATTCTCCACAATCTTGCTGGACGCTGCACAATGTTAAAGCGAGATTGCAATACACCGAATGCTCTCTCAACATCTTTCCTTGCCCCTGCCTGTTGATCTGCAAATAATTTATCCTTATCTATTTGACGGAGCGATATTGGCTTCACAAATCCAGCCCATTCAGGGTATATACCATTGGAAAGATAGTAAGGCCTATCATATTGTCTCCCATTGAGCGTAAAATGTGTTTGCGGAGCTTCCCCTTTCAATGCTTGGATGAACAACGATGATTGATTAAGCACATTAATATCATTGTTAGAACCCGCAACACCAAGAAATGCATGCCATATCCGAAGATCGTGTGAAGCAACTGCTTCAAGAATCATTGTAGGTACACCTTGGTCACCACGGGTAAACTAGCCCCTCCATGCAACTGGACAATTTTTCCATTGCCAGTGCATACAATCAATACTCCCTATCATACCAGGAACCCACGAGATTCACCAATTTTAAGTAATTTCTCCATGTCATCACAAGAAGAGGGTCGCAAGCGATTGCTCATTCTTTTTGCTATTACCCATTATTGGATCATTGGAATTGTTTAGCCATCCACTCATCTACAATATAAAGGAAGGTTGTTAGTTATATGTGCATAATATGCAACAATTCATGGTACATAATTCAAAAACATGACATACCAATCTTAATTCCTCATCTAATGTCCAATTTAAATGTCGATGGTGAATCATCTTCTATGTTCTCAACAATGATTGGTTTAAATTGCAAGTTTGATGGGCTAGAAAATTGTTGTGGTGATTCGGTACTCAAACATGGCTGGGACTGCACACCGCATGTTGGAGTTGTTGGAAAAGTAGTGTAATGCATAGGGCCACCAACGAAGTGAAAATTTTGAGAATTATATTGCTGAGAACCATCTTGTGACAATGGAGTCTGGATGAAATTTACAAAGCCACCGGGAGGGTGATAATCCTTTCCCTTACAATCAATGATTTTTTACATTAAAATAATAGTACTAACATTATTTACAAGTGTTCAATTTACCTAAAACAGAAAGTAGAATTTACTGTAAAATGTTCAAGAGGTGTTACCAGTTCTTTGGATCTATTGGAGACGAGTCTGCCATCGCTGCAAGAGAGAAGATGGAGCCACGGCAACACTTTACAGAACAACTTTTCCCTAAAAATATCAGGAGTAGACCTGATCATGCCCCGGGCCAGGCCGGGTTTGGGGTCGAGTTTGAAAAGGCCTGGTCCCACGGGCCAAGCCCAAGCCTGGCCCGGTCTGATGTACCGGGCCTTGGATTCAGGCCCGAAGCCGGCCTGAAGCCCGAAAGCTTGGCCCGAATCCTTAAAACCCGGCCCGGTCACGGCTTCGCCCGCATTTTTCCTAGGCCCCAAACTCGGCCTGGCCCGTCGACCGGGCTTCAGATTGAGGCCCGAGCCTGGCCCATTGCACCGGTCGGGCTAGGCCAGATCGGGCTTTTTCGGGCTGGGCTCACGGGGCCGGGCTGCCCATGAACAGGTCTAATCAGGAGCCACGACACCAAAAAAGATAGTTCATGACTAACAACCAGCTTGCAATCAGGATTCAGGATGGCTAACAAGAAAATATAAATATCATTAGTGATTGATGGATTGCAATTTGTAAATAATTATATGATCTTTTAACTTTACAGGTACAGCACACAGTTCATATTTGCAAGCAATTACTTAGGATAATATTCACAACATGTGAACACTGCATCTAGAATGACGTTTATTTCGACAGCATCACTTACCAGGAAGTATCACTAACTTAAAAATCATCGGTCAATTTTAACATAAGAAATATCATACACAACAGATACTGCAAGCTTTATTCACATCACGATCAGAACTGGAGAAGGCAAAGACAAAATCTAGACTCCGGAGTGAATATTGCATTTTGTTAGCATTGTTCAAAGACAGCAGAGCTCTGGTTCTTGTTGATTAGTTCGAATGAAGCTTAAGATCAATCCTGAGTATTCGTATATAGATTTTTCAAGAAACTGTCAAGACAGGCAAGTGATATTAGCGAAACCGCGGTACATTCTCAGATGACGACGAAGCAAACTGTCTAAAGGATTGTGCAGCAACGTGCTGCTGAAAGTGAAGGAAGAAGAGCAAATTCTTGAGGGTCAACTTGACCCCATCCTTGTCGCTCTCCGCGAACGAGTCCGCCCAGTCCTTGACGACTCCGTTGCGATGGCTGTAGTCGTCGGCGGCGCTGATGAGCAGGAGCGAGGCCACTGCAACACCAAGGCAACCAGCCACCACCAACGGAAACGGGAAGCAAGAACCGCGCAGGAAGCAACCAATCTTCCACCACGGCGGCGGCTTGGTGGAGAGGGTGGGAGCGGAGGCGCCCCAATGGAGAGGGTGGAGGCGGCGGCCTGGTGGAGAGGGTGGAGGCGGCGTCGCTTGATTTGGGGAGGGATATGGTGGGGCGCGCTCGATTTGGGGACAAGATTCGCGCCAAAAAATTGGCAAAAGCCACACCTGATCGTGCGATGCAGACGGTCGCTTCTACAACGCTCGTTGTTCCTTTCTCACCAAGCGACGGCTCCCTTCTCTCACCCTTTTCTCTCTTATCCATATCAGCAAAAGAATGAGGTGGCACCTCTTATAGACAACTTATAAATAGCTGAAGTGGAGCATTGTACATGTCCTTAGTGCTCCACTAAGCCGGTTAGCAACCGTTACTGATAGCACTACGAGTTGACGAGGGATCAAGGCAAATGATTTGGTTTTTGAATGCCCATTTGATAGGTGCGGCATGGAGAAGGGGGAGATGGAGAATTTACAGCACACAACAGAGAAAAGAGAGAGAAAGAGAGAGAAGAGATGGTAATTCAGGTGATTGATGGAGTTTTAACAGAAGGATTAAGATCCATCAATATAAGAAGAAACTGCAGCCTCGGTGGGTTTCAATTGCACTTGAATTGGTGTTGGTGAGCAGGGATGGGCCCTATGTAGGGCCGAGGCCCTACCAGTCCAAATGGTGGATCCGCCCTTGTGTGCAGCTCTCCACATTCTTGCTCAGCTATCTTAGGCTCTCCCTCTCCATCAAGAAGTTGAGGTGCATCATCTTTCTACCGCTATTAGAGACAAGGTGGCAAACCGCTTGGCCAAAGGTGAAAGAGTGGACCTCCTTAAGTTTGTTTTAACTGCCATCCTGCTCATACATGCTCTCTATGGTATCTACGCTGCACTTTGTACTTACACAACTGGATAAGTTCTATCTATGTTGGCTTTGAATTATGTGACGCACACAAATTCCGCAGTGCGAGAAACGCGTTCTCGGGCGTGCCAGTGTATTTATAAAAAATACACAAAAGAAAAGGGACAAGGATGTTTATATTTCATCGTCACAATGAAGTACAACTCCTTGTTGGTGTTGCGCTCCGTAGCCAGGTTGGCTAGACATCTGTAGCCTGATAGGCCAGACTTTTTGTTAGGTAATCGTCAGGTTCTGGATCCCGGGACCTCGAAAGGACACCCGGTTAGTTACATTCGCAAGCCAACTTGCGGAACACCTTCGATTAAGCTGCTGGGGTTGTCTTCTTCTTCTCGTTGCTTCGCGGTTCACAGTAAATGCTGGTGGATGGAGTTGAAATGGCGACGACAGAATACATGGGGTAACCAGGGCCCATGTAATGCCTAGCACAGCCATTGACATTTGGCTATGCCCGCCTGTGTCGCTTAAACTTATCCTCATCAAGCTTCATGTTGGAGTAGTTGAACTTGGGGGAATGCACGGTTAGCACTCGGCTTGGAGTTGAAGTTGTCGGCCTCACTGCATCATCGGGGATGTTCCCGCTTGTTGGCTTTTGGACTTGTCATTGACGAGTCTTGATCACCGGGTTGATCTAGTTGGGATTGAGATTCTCTTTAACGGTATATTCTCGTTAGGAGTCTTCGTCGGTACTGCGGAATTGGGATATCCACAGTACCCTTGATGGAATATTCATCATCAGGAGAGTTGATTGGCACCGTGGAACTGCGATCTCCACGATACCGTTGATGAAATGTTCGTCATCGAAGAGTGTTGGTTTGTATCGTGGAATTAAGATCTCCACAGTACTGTTGGCCTTCGGCGTCATGTTCGCCTTCGGGGCCAAGCTTGCCGGAACCGTGTTCCGTTCAGGTGGATATGACAGCAGGTTTTATCGATGCTGGCGGAGTCATTGGAGAAGATCGCCGAACGGCTTCTAGGATCGTTGGAGTCGCCGTCTCCATGATGCCATTGATGGGATGTTCGTCATCAGGTGAGTTTTCATCAGGAGAAAGTTGATGGTATCATGGAATTGGGGTATCCACGATACACTTGATGGAATGTTCCTCATCGAATGAAGGTTTTGTTGAAGATCTCCTTAATAGAATATTCGTCGAAGGAGAGTCAGGTGGTGCCGTGGAATTGGGATCTCCACGTCACTGTGAATCCTTGACGCTTTGTTCACCTTTGGGACTTAGCTTGTTCTTGTTCGGTTCTTCCTTAACGGAGTGTTCGTCGTCAAGAGAGTTGGCCGACACCGTGGAATTGGGATCTCCACGATACCGTTGATGGAATGTTCATCATCGTCTTGATATTTATTGGAACTACTTCCTCCGAGTGGAAAGTCCATCGGTTGGTGGTTTGTCGGTATCGTGGAATGGGATATACACGATACCGTTGGCCTTCAGGGCTTGTTCTCCTTGGGTTCGATCGATGTGACGGTCAGTCTCACCGATGTTGTCGGGGCTGCTACAGAAGGTTATCGGACGGCTCCCGCGATCGTTGAAGGAGTCGTTGTCGAACGATCTTCGGTTTTCTCGAGCGGAACAAGATCCCGCTAAGGAATACTTGACGGACAGGGCTAGAAGGCGATTCTCCCAAGCGGAACGGGTTTCCGCGAAGAAAAACTTGTCGTTTTATGTGTCGTCGTTCAGGGCTTCTCCATTTTGAGTCGCGGACGACTCGGGAAGGATCTCCGGCTAGGGACCGTGTCACCGCGGGGGAAGCTCACAGGCCGTGTCAAGGGAGCCAAGGCCGACGCCTTGAAGATGGCAGGAGAGGGGCTGCACCGAGCCATCACCGCCATGCCAGAGGGAACGAGACCGCGCCGCCATTGTGCTGAGGGAGGCTGAGGCCAGGGTCACGCCGCGGAGGAGTTGATGACGGTCGGGCGTTGCCGGCTCCATTAACGTCGTGTCAAAGGTAAGGGGCGGCCGCGCCGCGTTCAGGTAAAGGAAGACGTGAGCGATGTCGGGTATGTCTACCTGTGTGTTGCCTCCGCCGCAGCCAGGGCCACCGCCGAGGCGAGGTCCGTTGGAGAAGATGGGCACGCGCCAGTCGCCCATGTGTGGAAGATAGCCGGAGGAGGTAGTTGTTGACGCCGATAGGCAGAGGAAAACATGGGCGTCGTCGGCCGCGCTGGGCATGGGGTCGCCACTGTCTGGCCGCCGTCGTGGGGGTGATGGAGCCATGGTCGTGAACGCCGGGTGCCGTTCGGATGTCCGCCTCTGCCATTGTCTATGCTGAGCCGAGGAGAAGACGCACCGGCCGCAAATGTGAGGAAGAGAGATGTCGTGCGTGGCGTCTACGAAGAGGAGCGCTAGAGATGGTGATGTCGCCGGTCCGCACCATGAGGATAGGGACGAGGTCGCCGGGCCGCCATCGCGCGCGGAGGAGTCGTGCCATCGTAGCTGGAGATAAGAGATCGCCGCCGACCACATTGAGAAAAGAAGCTGCCGACCACGTTGAAGGGGTGCGCCGCAGCCTGCCGGCAGGTGACGGCGTCGGGCGCCAGGAAGGCGGTACGGCAGCGCTAGATCTGGGCCAGGGCGGCGCTGGGCACAAAGGAAGCCGTGGCGGCGCTGGATCTAGGCGGCATCAGCGCCAGGCAGTGGAGGCGGACGAGGCAGCATTGGCCGCCGTTGCGGCGTGGAGAGGCCGGGGGCGGCGCGCCAGAGACGGGGACGGCGTCACCGGCGCTTGGAGGAGGACGGGCGGGTGCCGCCGCCGGGCTGTCACGTGGAGCGGCGTCGGCCGCTGCGCTGAGGTGGAAGGAGGGGAGGGCGCCGGGCAACTAGGATTTGCCGATTTCGGGCCAGATTTGGGTCAGACCGGTTCTGGGCCAAATTAGTCCGCGAAAATAATTCCAGGGGTGACGGCCCGATCGATGTCATCGAATTTTTTTTCTCTTCAAATAAATTAGTTCTTGTTAATCATCTGTTGAACGATGTGGAGGTTGTTCCTTTTGGTGATGGGTATATTGACAAGCTTGGTGCTTAATGAAGATTTTGAAAGTGCTTGATTAGACTTGGCTATATGTGCGGTGCTACGTAATTGTGTGTTTGTATGTGTTGTTGCAAGACTTTGAACATGGGCGAGCCATGGTGAGGCATGACTCAGACAGGTGAGGCCAAGTCCGATGTATGTACTATGGGGCGACAGTGTCGGGAAGCGAACTGGAGGTTCGGGGTCCGGAACCGCAGGAAGACGCGTGACGGTGGCTAGATACCACGGTGAGGTCAAGGACCAGGACTAGACTTCGAGGGCTGAGGTTTAGTCTAGTACCGAAAACGGTTGAGACTGAGTTGTTTTTGTGACAGTATGGACGATGTACATGAACTTAGTTTTTGCACATTTATTTAATTGTGATGTCTTTCATGACTCCGGTCGGTTTGGACGTACTAACCCCGAACCAACTATGGTAAGACATGGGTTCGGATCACGATTTGTCTGAGTCTATTGGTTTGTAGGTGGACAACTAACGTCGATGGTCGGGACCGGTTGCCAGGGCGGTCTGCAAGTTGTTCGGATGCAAGAGGGGCAAAGCGGGCTCCGCTCGAGGGCATGTGGCACCTGGTGGACGCTTTGAGATGAAAGAAACTTGTGAGGTGACAACTGATTGTCAAATCCTACGCCGACATTCGAGACGGCTCGGTGGGATCCGGATGCATGAGATGAGGCATGAAGGTTTGATATCAAGGCACGTGGCTACGGATGCACGGATACTTAAAGGCGAAGGGATCGTTGGAGGTGGTCAGCGTTCGCTCGAAGATTCAAGAATTTTTAGATTCTTGGTCAGCTGGTATCAAAATCCCGGTCAGATTCTAGGCTGGTACTTTCCCATCGTGAACACACCAAGAGCAAGGGAGAGAGTAAGGTCCGGATTTAGAGAGAGACCGTGAGGCGAGAGAGTGTGATCTCTCGCAGCTTCCTCTATGTTTCTAGTGCCACAAATCAAAGAAAGGGAGAGGTATTATTTGTCTCTACTCCTCTTTTCTATCGCACTTAGATAGAGTGAGGTAGAGAGAGATTGAAAAAGGGAGAGAGAGGAGGAGGCCGGGTGTGGTCTTCCTGGCAAGACGGCGGCTGGGCTCAGCCACGGCAGGATAGCTGTGGGCGGGCCAGTCCCAGATGAGGAGGCGCGGTGAGCTCCCCAAGATCCACAGGCAGCGACGCACGGCGGCTGTCCTCAGCACGCCAGCGAGCTTCATGGCTGGAGCAGCAGGCGACCAAATGCGAAGGTTTCCTGCAAGACGGCGCGCCGGCCTGCGTGATGGTCGGTCTCGCGGGCGTCGGTGAGGACGTCGGCTGGCGGCAGAGCTTGCGGCTAAGCCTTGCGGTAGCGGCGACCCAACGCCCCCAGTTTCACGGGCCCTAGGCGCGCACGGGGTCAAGCGGCCTGCTCTGTTGGCCTTGGCGGCGGCTGCGCAGATGGTGACCAACGGCGGGTGCAGCAGCACTACAAGTATGCTAGTGCACGGGAAAGGTTCCATAATATGTTCAAGAGCACCAAGATCCCGTGTGTTTGATTAATGCATGCCGAGTGTTTGATCAATCATCAAGTGAGGGTTCCATACTGCATGTAAGCCGAGTGTTTGTGATTATGCCATAGAGATCATTCGGGTGATTGTGATTGGAAGAAAAATCGGTCGACCTCCTGTTCACCCTTCCTTTTAGTCGCCGATTCTGATCCTTCAGCGTCAATAGGACAGTGTTGCTTCAATTGGAACTCTTCTTGTGGCCCAACCAATCTTCAAGGATTAGGCGTACTTGACATTGACAATTTTGCTCACGCTCTCTATCTTTGTTGGCTCTGGAACAGAAAAGCCTCCCCCAGCAAACCTAGATTGGCATGGTTGCTTAGTCCTCATAGGCCGACATTGCCCAATTTTAGATGGCCATGAACATCCTCATCGGTGATAGGGCTTCTACTACATTCTGGAACGACAATTGGATGCAAGGGACGGCGCCCAAGCTTCTTGTATCTGGTCTTTTCTCTATGTCTTCAGGAAGAATAGAACGGTGGCTGGTGCTCTTCTCTCCAACAACGATCCATCTCCAATTTGAGCCATATTTCTCGGTCAACTTGTTACCAGAGTTCATCACCCTCTAGTGTGCAGTTTTGCAAATGCACTTATATATTGGTACCCTGGACTCGTGTATCTGGCACTTCACCTCAGTTGACACATTCTCTATAAAGTCGGTTTATAATCTGCATTGGCTTGGTGGAAGCATTGACACTCTCTTGCACACTTTGGTCTAGAAGCCCTAGGCCACCTCTAAATGCAAATTCTTTGCCTGGATGCTCCTGCGCTGTCGCATTTTTACGGTTGATGGGTTTTTCTCCATCATTAGCTGCCAAATAGCTACATCTATCACCTCAATGGGAGAAAGGTAGCCGCCCACATGTTCCTCGATTGCGTTTTCGGCTCCAAAGTTAGGATGTTTGTGGCATATTGGTTCTATTGCTGAACTAATGGCTTGACAACATCATCGTCGGAGTACAAAATGTTTGTTTCGTCCCTGTTAGCTGTCCTTTGAAACATTTGGCTAGAGCACAATGCTTGAATTTTTCAGCTTGTTAGACACCTTGTCTCTGTTTTTACCTCCTGCTTTAAGTAGGATCTCTGTCTCTAGGGACTAGCGGGTGCTAGCATAGTCGGCAAGTTGTAACTTTTTGCAGCTAGGATAGCTTGGTCTTAGTATGTACATTTTTGCTCTGTTCTCTTCCTCCTACAGTCCTACTCACTTGTTAAGTAGACGGCAATTCTTACATCAAATTAAAAAATCAAGGAAATAAGTTAGAAAACATATCGTCAGAATCAACAAATTTTGAACCATTTATAGACTACTACAAAAATGTCATTATCACTGCAGTTTTGAAATTCGCTTCGGTGCCGGATTTTGAACCGGCGGTGCGTGAGAGAGGCAGTGTATCACTGTTATTTGAGAAACTAGCAGTGATAACTATATATCACTGTTCACTGTTCATCCCAATTTTTGGCATAAAAAACTTTAAAAAATAGTTTGCACCCGAGTAGTATTATCTACATCTGCACAGGCACAAATTCACAAGCTATGGGTTATTTTCACATATTAACAATCAGCGCGTCATCTGAGTCTAACCAGCGACTGCTAGTATAATTCTCTCTGTACTAGAAGATGTGAGTATTCCTATAATTACCGATCCACGCCACAATCCACAGGAGTACCACTGGCATCACACTGGCCAGTTAATGAAAAACTATCTAAAAGTTTCCTATTTGGAGGTTCAGCTACATGTTTACACGATAAATTTAGAGTAAAGATAATTAATTTGTCTGCAATGTTTTTTTTGGAATTTCATCGATGAGTTAACACCATAAAATTGAGAGGAAATTTACAGGATAGGTACATTGTCCACATTGGATAACGTTGCATAACTGACCTCATAAGTCATAACCTTGTGAAAAAATAATTTTATAAGTTTGCCTTTAGGAATTTCATATTTGCCTCAAAGCCGTGAATATTTCACGAAATTGGAAGTGGAGCTATGTTTTAAATCTTGTTCGTGGAGCCATATTCCAAATTAATTATTTACAGGAACGGAGTTATATTGACATATGCTGTCAACTTTTAACCGCAAAACTGGATATTAAAAAAATGTTTGTACTTGGTGAGAAAGGTTTGCTTGTTTCGTACTGACAGGTAATTGCTCTCAAACTATATTCGAACACCGGTTCAATGGACATATACACTACGCCAAAACAGGCCAAATGTACCCCCTCATCTGTGTCGGTTCACTTTGAACCGGCACAAATGAGGTCTTCTGTGGCAGTTCATAAGGAGGCATTCGGGTGGATACTTCTGCACCAGGCATCTATGTCGGTTCACTTCTAACCGACATTGATGTACCACCCATCAGTGTCGGTTCGTAATACGAAACGACACTGAAGGGGGTCGGCCCCTTTAGTGTCGGTTCATGTGTCAAACCGACACAGATGTCTGCCTTTCTGCGCCGTTTGTTGTTACGAATCGACACTGATGTGTCTGCATCCTACCAACCCAATCATTGCCCCATCTTTTAGCCCGAGTTTTCTTCTTCCTCCTCCCCTCTTGAACCATCCTTTCTTTCTCTTCCACTATTTCTTCTTCCTCTTCCACCATTGCTTATTCTTCCCATTTCTTCTTCCTCTTCAATCTTTTTGCATGGTCTTCTTCAACCTCATATGAAAAGTGAGTAATATTCTCTCTCTTGCATATTAATTACTATTTCTTTTGCCTATGAAGAGAGAGTAATTACTCTTTCTTAGATCTTGCATGATTTGGTTTGGTGATGAAATTTTTTAGTTCTTTAATATAACTCTAGGAGTTATGTAATGATGTTATATATAGCTAGCTCTCTAGGTTTTGATATTAGAGACTTACAATTGCATTAGACCCGACAATTGTTATCTAGTAGTGTGTTGCAATATTTAAGATATTATCTCTATGTTTTACATTATATAAAAAAGGGAGACTAAAAATTATATTCACTGTAACAAAAAATATTATTATAGATCTTACATGGTTTGCTTGAAAATTATATTTGACAATGGATCGTGAATAAAATAATATTTTAAATGTAGATGGATCGGAGATGGATGTACGATCAAAGTCGTTGCAGCAAGGAGTATATCGAAGGTGTGGCTGGTTTTCTTAGCATTGCTGATGAGCAGAGGAGAGAAAATTCATAGTACATATTGTGTCCATGCTTCGATTGCAAGAATGGGAAGATGTACTCAAATAGAGATCAGGTCCACACGCACCTCATTCGAAGGGGCTTCGTTTGTGGTTACACAAATTGGATCAAGCACGGAGAAGAGAAAACTGTAGAAGAAAGGGATAATATCGTGCACGACGAAGCCAACAATATTTCATATGATGGCGATGGTTGTAGCCTAGGCGAGGATGTAGATTTCGTCGGACAAGAAAATGACCTTTCTCAGATGTTACGTGATGCAGAAGAAGCGTACAATACTGAGAGGGAATACAATCAATTCATGACTTTAATACATGATTCAGAGAAACCCTTGTACCAAGGATGTAAAGGACATCACACGAAGTTGCAAACGGTGCTTTCTCTGCTACAGTTGAAGGCACGCTATAAATTGTCAGACAAGAGCTTCATAGCCTTGTTGCATATTTTGTTTGATATGCTTCTAGAAGAAAATGTGCTGCCAGAAACAACATACCTCGCCAAGAAGGTTGTCTGCCCCTTGGGATTAGATGTGGAGAGAATTCATGCATGCCCAAATGATTGTATCCTATATCGGAAAACAACAAGCAGAAAAACATTTATATCCGGTTTGTGGTGTATCACGATACAAATGTAAGGGCGTTGGCTTCGATGAAAGTGAATACACAGAGATCCGCAAAGGACCCCTGGCTAAGGTTGTGTGGCATTTGCCGATTATCCCCTGCTTGAAGCGCTGGTTTGGGAACAACAAGCATGCAAAATTGCTAAGGTGGTACTTTGAAGAGCGTAACAGGGATGGAATGCTAAGGCATCCAGCTGATTCAGCCCAATGGAGAACAATAGATAGTGTCATTAAGGACTTTGCAAATGAAACAAGGAATATCCGTTTTGGGATCAGCACAGATGGAATGAATCCTTTTGGTACCATGAGAAGTACTCATAGCACTTGGCCTATGACCCTGTGCATATATAATCTACCTCCTTGGTTGTGTATGAAGAGGAAGTACATTACACTGTCACTGCTTATCCAAGGGCCGAAACAACCTGGCAATGATATAGACGTTTATTTACAACCTTTGGTCGAGTAACTTTCGGTACTATGGAATGAGGGTGTGCAGATATGGGATGCGGACAAACGAGAGTGCTTCAATCTTCATGCCATGTTGTTTTGCACGATAAATGATTTTCCTGCCCTTGGAAACCTTTCGGGGCAACCTACAAAAGGCCACAATGCATGTCCTGTATGCATAGATAAAACTGAGAATGTGTGGTTGAAGCACTCTAGGACGATGGTATACATGCGACATACGTGGTTTACGAGACGGGCACATCCATACCGTAACATGGCAAAACAATTTGACAGAACAACAAATTAATGTGTAGCTGGTAGGCCTTGTAGCGGGGAAGAGGTTTACGATATGGTTAGGAATATATAAGTTATTTCTGGAAAGGATGCAGGTAAGAAAATTAAGAAACATTAAAAAACTGAGAACATCATTTGGAAAAGAGGTTAATACTATGGAGTTTACCTTATTGGAAGTACTTGAATGTTCGGCATTGCCTTGACCCCTTGCACATAGAGAGGAATGTGTGTGTAAGCGTACTAACTCTCTTAGTGAACACTGAGGGAAAAACGAAGGATGGACTATAGGCTCGAAGGGACCTAGAAGATATGACTATCAAGCCAGAGTTGCATCCTGTGGACGCCGGAAATGGAAAATTATATCATCCATCAGCGTCCTACACTATATCTAAAAAAGAGAAGTACGCTTTTTGTAAGTTTCTACATAGTGTAAAGTTCCATCAGGATACTCTGCCAACATCAAGTGACTTGTCTCAATGAAGGACCTAAAGCTGACTGGTATGAAGTCCCATGATTGTCATGTCATAATGACCTAGATGTTGCTAGTGGCAATTAGAGGAATTTTGCTAGCCAAGGTCCGCGAAGTACTAATGAGGTTGTGTTTCTTCTTTAATGCAATCTCACAAAAGGTTATTGATCCCGCGGGACTTTATCAAATGTAGCATGATGTGGTCGAGACTCTATGCCAACTAGTGTTATATCTTCCTCCCTTTTTTTGATATCATAGTCCATCTAATTGTCCACCTTGTTAGAGAGATAAAGATATGTGGCCCTACATTCCTACGTTCGATGTACCCATTCAAGAGGTACATGGGGGTTCTTAAGACATACGTACGTAATCGGTCTCGACCAGAGGGTTGCATAATCGAAAATTATGCGACAGAGGAGGTCATTGAGTTTTGTCTTGACTACATGGCTGATATTAACCCTGTGGGGGTGCTTGTGTCTCGCCATGAAGGGAGGCTAGCTGGACAAGGCACAATAGAAAAGAAGTCAACAATTAATCATAATTACAAGTTGTTTTTGCAAGCACATTTTACAATCTTGAAACAATCGATCGAGATGTCCCCATATATGACTATGCACATGGATGAAATTCGGGCAAATAATCAAGGGTGGTCAGAATCGTGGGTCACCAAAAAGAGGGATAAAACATTCTCTCAGTGGTTCAAAAAATACATGTTTGTTAAAGAAACTAGTGCAACCCTAAATTGGTTTGCAAAAGGACCAGCAAGTACAGTTGTGACATGGCAAGGATATGATATCAATGGATATACATTTTATAGTAAGACTCAGGATGAAAAAAGCATTTATCAAAACAGTGGCGTCCACATTGACGTATATGACAACACTGGGAGTAAAAAGAGAAGTTATTATGGCTTTATAGAGGAGATTTGGAAGCTTGACTATTGCATCTTCAAGGTCCCATTGTTTCGATGATGCCAGCCAGCCCACCGAACCATCTATAGCCGCTACAAAGTATATCACAGCATGTGGAGTCATCGTTAGTGACAAGGTGCCCATCAACATTAAGGACTGGTGCAATGTCCCTGAATCCATCAAAGACGATTTGTGGACAGAGATGACTGAGACCTTTGAATTTCCTAGAGACAAAGTCCATCGCGTGCGTCAGCATGCCCTAATGACCATGGGAATGTCATGGAAGAACTGGAAGGGAAGATTGAACAGGAACTACGTAAAGAACAATATTTCAGCCGTCGAAAACCATCCACAAGTGGAGCCATACTGGGATGAATTTGTGGCGATGCTTGAAAGTGCCGAGGCAAAGGAATCTAGTGCTGCCCATCAAATTATCTCCAAGAAGAACAAACACCCGCACAGGCTTGGAACTAGAGGGTATATGGGTAAAGCTGAAGCTTGGCAGAAGGAGGAAGAAGAAGGCAGACATCCATTTGCTGGAATGCCTCATCGGTGCAAGCAATACCTTAGAGGGAGGTGTGTTGTAATGCCTGACGGTACTGCATCATTCTCAAACAGTTCCGACCAAACTATATGCCAGAAAGCACGTGACCTTTACAGCCAATCCGATGATTAAACATTTTATGCAGACCGGAAAAGGGATGAACTAACCGTTGCACTAGGAAATAAGGAGCACCTAGATCGGACACGGGGGCTTGGCAGCAAGATTCCCTGGAGAGAAGGATTCAAGGATAACATTTCCTCCTATAAGTGCCGAAAGAGAAACATAGATAGACATATAGAGCAGGAGATTCGAAATATACGGGAAGAATTGATATTAGATATGGATAGCCGTATAGCCAAGCAAGTTCAACAACAAGTGTGGGTCTGTGCAAGGTCCGGAGGCTGCCTTAACTAGTCCCTCCAATATGCGTCGCAGCAGTCGTCCATCCACACCGAATGAGGGGCCGCGACGTGAGGAGGCCGCCTTAGAACACTTCCATGTGGATGATATACAAGAGCCAACAACCTGTGTGCTCAATGTGCCAGTCATGAACCTCACAGTCAAAGTTGCTATGGCCTTAGCTTACCCAATAGTTGAAGGGGGTCTCCTACAGAACATGCGTATTGCCTCAGGATACGCGAAAGTCCAGATGGACAGAGTGTTCCCCAATTTAGAGACATGAAGCTGGAAATGGCCCCGAATGATGAGATTAAAACGTTTGGCCTTGCAGAGCAAACATTCATCCACTGGCGCAAACGTGACATCACCTACAACACTGAAGATCCGACCTCTCCTGTAAACCTCGGCCAACCTTCACCTGTTCGTGATAGTATCAGGACAACTCAAGAGAGAGAGAGAGAGAAAAATCTTATAACGTCTCTGCAAAAGCGTTTCTATCGAGGCGTTGCCAATTCTAAGAAGTCAAAGCCTAAACTTTCTGAATTTCGGAAGGTCATGATAGATATGAAGGGCAAAGAGCATCGTTCCCAAGATGATGCCGATGTTCGTTCGAAATTTGTTATGGGTAAGCCCTTAGTAATGGAAAAAAGGTTGAAGTCCATGACATTCAAGCTGAAGGGCTTACATGACTGGTATATGAAACGGTCAAATCAAGAACTGTTGCTCAAGTACAACAAGAGATATCTGCACCAGTCAAAGGGTGGAATCTTCGTATTCAATTTCCAAGAATTGTATGACTTGTACAACCAGGATGCCCTCGATACTAAGTACTTCCATTCGATCCTTTTAAGCTATACTCATCTACAACCTTCCAAATTTGTATCATATCGACCCTCTCACTAACGCATATAGATACCTGACGATTGAACTAAAAAAGGAACGTACCACGAACAACATCGGATACCTTGACCCAGGAGTGGTCAATGATTAGAACGTCATCGAGAATCGAGGACTAGTCAAGTCCTACCTATTTGACTCGCTAATGGAGATGCCAAAAAAGAATATTTTACTCTTACCCAACCAGTACGAGTAATAAATTATGTTTTCCGAAACTAGTCATGTCCTTCTTTCATACAATTTGTTGGAACAAATTTAGCCCTACATGTGTAGCTTGCATTGGATTATAATAGCCATGAAATACCAATACAGCAAGGCCATAGTCCTAGACTCCCTAGACAAGCAGATGGATGAATACAAGGAGATAATAGATTTGATGGGCGATGTTTGTAAAAAATTCTGCAAAAAAAGTCAAAACCACCACCCGTATCGCAGGACCCTATCAATAAGAACAAAGTTTCCTGTACATTCTCTAATACAACCCCTTTATGTCATATTTCCAAAATAGCGTTGTATGACATGTTTTATATTATTTAGTGTGCCAAGCAGTCTGAAGGCACAAATTTAGGAATAACAATGTCCGTATACTACATTTGCCTCATCATGCAACAAGCATCTCTATCTACAATTCCAGACTGGGACGTTGAGGTTTGTTTGTGAAAACATATTTCCTTAATCATGCCATTCTATGATTTAGTTCTAATTACTTTATCCTCTTAATAGAAAATAAAGCTCCCGACTGAAGATCTGTCACCGGCTGTGCTACTAGGCATTCAGGGACAACTGGCCTGTCTCATCTTTGACGAAGTCATTAATAAGAAAGACCAATTTCACCACCCTAATAGCAATGATCCATTGTTTCATATAAAAATACCAGTCAACCAGAAGAACATCTCTGACGCGGACGTAGATTCAGTGGAAGGTGCAGGGGAAGTTGAAGTGGAAGGTGCAGTGGAAGAAAACGCTTAACTTCATTATGTGGAGCAAAACTTTTTGTAACGGGTATGTGTTGTGACCCAAACTTATTTGACTATTTTGTCGCTTTGCTAGAAGTAGTTGTGAAAATCTTGAATGTCTTATCAAGGCAATTATTCATTTTATTCACGTTGACTTGTTTGAAGATACTTATTTAAATTGACTATTTTATCGCTTTGCTAGAAGTACTTCGCGCTTATTATATGTAAATGATGTGATGTGCTGATATTATTTGTAATGATGTGATGTTGTGTTCTATATTAAATGCTATGATGATTATATTTGTAAAACTGTGTGGGCACAAAAAAGGTTCGGTGGCATCAGTGTCGGTTCCTAACAAGAAACAACACTGATGAGTCACGCATCAGTGTTGGTTAGTAACACGAAACGACACTAATGGGTCAAGCATCGGTGTCGTTTCGTCGCATGAACCGACACTGATGCCCAAACCTATCAGTGCCGTTTTGTCTAATGAACCGACACTGATGCTGGATCCATCAGTGTCGTTTCGTGTTACTAACCGACAGTGATATCTCAGGCATCAGTGTCGATTAAAAGTAAACCGACACTGATGCTTGGACCCATCAGTGTCGGAATACCAGTGTCGGTTAGAAAACCGGAGCTAATGCCAGTTACGAACCGACACTGAAGATCAATTCTGTACTAGTGCATCTTCCTTCCACGTAGCACGCATTTTTTCATTGGCCTTTTAATATGGCACAACAGTCGAGAGATCTCACGATCACGCCCCACCTATGTCAGACATGTTCCCCCACGTGTTCGGTTGGATATATAAAAGCAAGAGGTCAGGTATTTCTATTGTCAGTGGCAGGTGTGTATTTACATGAAAGGTACCTGTCAGGACAATCAGCGCAATAAAATCATGTGGAGGCATCCTTTTAGACGTGCGGAGTACATAGCCTTAGGGCTCGTTTTCCACAGGGCAAATTTCCCCCAAGCGAATTTCAGTATTTCGATAGAAACCCCGGGGCTTGCTGCCCGCGCTTTTTCTTTTAAACACATGTGATAAGCTGCTAGTTGCTACTGCTAAACACATGCAGTTGACTGCTGCTACTGCGTTTCACTGCTAATTAAATAGGAAGTACATAGTCCGAACATCTAAAAAATTCAAAAAATACATTGTGCCAATCAAAATATTGTGTAGAACAATATGAGAAAATTCTAAAAAAATGATATCATTGAGTACAATGTTCGTTCATTAGAAAATAACATAAAGTTATATGAGTAGCACAATGTTCTACCACAAAAAATAATTCATAAAATAACACTAAAATAGCAGCACAATGTTCATAAACAAAAATTGGAAGCACATGAAGGCCATGATTGCGGTGCAGCAGCAGCAACACTGACTGCTGCCTATTTATTGCCTCCCCTCCCTCCTGGCTACAGTTCCCACTGCATCTCGTAGCATTTACCTGCCAAGCGAGTCAGTGCGCAGTACAGGCGGTGCTAAATTTAGTTTGCTTTTCAAACATGAAAGGTGCTAAATTTGTTTATCCCCCGATAAAAACAAATATGTAGGCTAACTGAAACAAGCAGAAAATACACAAAACAAGCCAGAAATGTACATTAGTATGCCTTATACTAGTAAAATGATACTTCTTCATACCTACATTACTATGCCTTAGGCTAGTACCAATAATGTGCCATTAAGGTCGAGTTTACAGACCTAAAGATTATTGGCTGAAGTAAATCATCTCTATGTCTTGGTTTGAAGACAATGAATTTAACAAGCTAAATAATCTAGAAACATGTAGTAAGATTTCCAAAAAAAATGAGCATGGTAAACTTAAAATATGGCCTATATCAACATTCTTTGTGGCTTATGCTTTAGGGAAGCGCCAGGCATCGGACGTCCGACGCCTGGCGCTCCGTCCGGACGTGCGAGCGCCATTGGATCATCCACATCGAGCCAATCCGACGATCCACGCAACGACTAGCAAAAACGCGTACAGCGACTAGATAGCTAGCGTCGGTTGATCATTTTTCCAATTTAACTTCTGATTTTTGTACAAAATTCAAACAGTGTTCAAAATTCATGGAATAAATTTCATAATTCTTATAAAATCGAGAGCAACCCATTTTAAATACTTTTTGAATTTTTTGATTTTTTTCACGTTTTTGATTTTTGATGTGAACTAGGAGAAGGCACTTATAAAACTTACATCTATACTAGCGAAACTTGACCGTGTTCTGATGAAACTTGGCCGTGTTCTATTGAAACCTGATGAAACTTCGATGTAACATGATGAAACTTGGATGAAACCTGTTGAAACTTGATGAAACTTGAATTGACCTGATGAAACTTGGAGAAACTTGAAAAAACTTGGATGAAACCTGATGAAACTTGACAGTTCGGCAAAGTTTTACGAGTATGAAACCCAAGTTTTACTAGGCGAAACTCAAGTTTCAGTAAGCGAACCCCAAGTTTCACTAGATAAGTTTGAAGAGTTATATGGCAAAATATATCTTGTTTTGTTCGTAAAAATACGAGGAACACGTTGGCGCAAACGGTTTGTGGATTCGAGCACCCAGTCGAAAAATATGGATGCCGAAAAAATAAAATGCCCATGGGCCCCACTGCATTGCACTGTGCGTCCATCTCTCCTCACGCGGGCCGGGCCGCACGCATCCGGAGGCGCCGGACGGCCGACGGTAAGCGTTTCCGTATGCTTTATTGTTGTTTCCAAAAACCAAAAGATTTGGCTTATCGAGCCCGTTTTCTTTATTTAAGAAGTTCGTGAAGCTTGAGTTTCAGTGATTCAGATCATAGAAGTTTAGATTATGTGCAGTGTTGTTCAATGTTAATGCAAGTAGTTACGCACAAGTTTATTTTGCCATGGCAATAGCTCGATATACAAGTTTATTTACCTTACAATCAGGATACATATCAACTGTATGTGTATCAATTGTCATTGATATCTGACAGATCCCCCATGTCCCCCCTCCTAATAATGCTTGCTTAAGATTTTATCTATGAGTAAAGTGCTCAAATGTTAATGCTGTTCATACTCTATTAACAATGACACGTGGAATGATGTCAAATGAGAAATAGATGCTTGCACTTGCTCAACAAGCAAATGGTCAATTCTTCCAAACAAAATTAGGTAGGATCAATTTAGTACACCGAATTCTTACCATAACTTTAGTAAATTAATATAATGATGTTATTTATGTATCACAAATCTTAATATTGTTGGAGAAATTATTCGTCGAAGATTAATAATCCCTCCATTTTAAATTATAGTTCACTGTTGACTTTTGGATATTCTATTTGACCATTCGTCTTATTCAAAAAATATATGTAAATATTATTTATTTTGTTGTGAATTGTTTTATCATTAAACATAATTTAAGCATGACTTATATTTTTGCATGTTTACACTATTTTTTTTGAATAAGACGAATGATCAAAAGGCGTTTTCCAAAATCAACAGCGAACTACAATTTAAAACTGAGGGAATATATAATTTTCAAGCTTAAAATATGCTTGCGTCTTATATTTTTTAGAGGAAGGGCCTATCATTTGGTAATTTGTCGTTGACACGTGATTCTATCATCTACGTGTAGATGAATATAATTAAGTGGCAAATCCTTACATTACTCCTTCGTTGTGCTTTCGTTTTGGCCTACAAATAGCTGGAGGGAGAGGACCAGGGTAGCTGTGTGGGCGGACAGAGAAATACTCATGTATTCCAAGGTTACTCGCCAATGTGGTTTGCACATGAAAAGGTCGCCATGTGGTTATGCTGGTCCTGGGAGGGATCAGGATCTCCCGTGTGATGCAAGCGTCAATCTTGTCACGGTTTCTTCTTGTTAATTGTTTTACGTATCTTCAATTAGAAGCTTTGATGTTGATGCATTGGATGGAGCAGTAACATTTTTTTGGGTGACCCCTCGGCCTCTGGTCTGCCCCACTGTAACAGCCCAATTTTGGGGCGTTTTTAAATCTTGGTTGAATTCAAAATTTCGTTTGATTTTAAACCAATTGGATCAATTTAAAACCAAAGATAAAATTTCCAATGCAAATAAAAATCAAACTTCTCTCTTCCTTCTCTTATGGGCATTCCATCAAACACCTTGCAGGCGACTTCCTCTCTCCTTACCTCTCTCACCCCTTCGCACGTGACTCTGCCCTGCTCTGTAGACCTGCTCTGACGCCTCTGCCACACCGCGCCGCACGCTGCACGTCGCGCCGCGCCGCGCCGCACGCGTCTGGTCGCGCCACGCCGCGCCGCTCGCGCCTACCTGTCCGGCGCCGCGCCATCATGACCGTCCAACGAGCCTCACCGCGTCACGTCGCCATTACTCCCTAGCTATGCCGCTCAGTGCCTGCTCGGGGCTCACAGCACCACGTTCCAGTCCCCTAAAACCAGAGCCGGCCCCCGTTGGAGCGTCCCTCCAAAAATCCCCAAATTCCCCAAATCCTAGCGATGCTCGGACCCGTCGATTGGTGAGCTTCCGAAGCGATTCCCGCCCGCTGGAGCATCCCGGCTATGCCCTAACCTTTTCCCCTCCTTCCCTTGTAGCTGATTCTCGTCGAGGAGACCTGCTCGCGGAGCTCGTGTTTTGGCCACCGTCGCCGCCTACGTTGCCGGCCACCTCCATGCCTCCTCGTGCCCTCCCATTAGCTCCTCCACCTCCATCCCTCGGCCTGAGGGATCAGGATCTCCCGTGTGATGCATGGGTCAATCTCGTCACGGTTTCTTCTTGTTAATTTTTTGAGGTATCTTCAATTAGATGCATTGATGTTGATGCATTGGTTGTTTCAGTAGCATTTTTTTGGGCGACCCCTCGGCCTCTCGTCTGCCCCACGTTAACTTGGGCTTTCTAAACCTTCCTTCCATCTAATTGCCAGCTCTCGAGGAGCCTCGCTCCAAGAAAGAGCTTCACGGCACAGTAAGCCTTCCCAGTGGAACCCGACTCTGATTGTTTCTTCTGGGCCCTTTTCAAATCTTGCTAAGACGTTATCAAGGAGCACATTCTTGCAGCCATCATGCATCTCTTTCATGTGAATGGCAAGGTCCGGAAGCCCTCAACAGCGCTCACATCGTGTTGCTTTCAAAATCCGCTTCACGCATGTCAGCCTCGGGTTTAGGACAAATTAGCCTTATCCACAATCTGAGGAAGCTCTTCTCCATGCTTCTTGCAATCTTCCTTCCCATATGGCTGGCTTGACGAATGCTTTGATATCTCCTTGTCAAAGCGCTTTGAACAACAAAAGACACATCCAAGAAAATATCATGTTTCTCCAAGAGTCCAAGGCAATGTAAAGGCTTTCCACAAGTTAGTGCAAGGACTGAAAATGGAGTTGAGTCCTCTATGTGATTTACATGTTCTAGTCCCTAGATCAAATATTCAAATAGTCAGATTACAAAGATATACAGCTCTTGTATCATAATCATTCAATGAATAAACTTTATTGCATCTCTATACTTGCAAAAATGACAAATATTACCATAATTTTGGCTGAACAGCCTTACAAAAATGGAAGACTTTAGGTGCAAAACAAAGTACAACTGATAAACAATGAAGACCCAAATAAACGCCACAAAAAAACTTTAGAGGCACACTACTAGACATCAGAATAGCCTTCGTCTTGAACTCCAAAACTAAAATCGCTCCCTTGAAAACTCATCTTTCAAACTCCCTTCCGAATAATTATTCTTCTGTCTGAAACCTGTGCGTTAGAATGAGCAACACACATGAAATACGGGGTAAGTACGTGAATACTTAACAAGCTATTGTTCTTGAAATGTAATGCAGGGACAATGGGATAGGGGTGGTTATTTTTGCCCAGCATAAATTCATAACTTATTAGTTTTCAAAAGTCTAAAACAAGGTTGTCGGTATAATTAATACCGGGGTGTAAGGAGTTCTGAAGAAGACCAGGCGAGGGCCCCACACGTCAGGCGGGCGACCAGACCCCAGCGTGTGGGCGAGCCCCTCAGGAAGGCCAGGCGAGGGTCCCACACGTCAGGCGGGCGGCCAGACCCCAGCGTGTGGGCGAGCCCCTCGGCGCGCGCAGGACCCCTCTCTATCAGGTGGGGCCCGCGTGGCAGGGAGCGTCCCGAAAGGAGTCTTCTGGGCGAAGGCTCCGTTCTTGAAATGTAATGCAGGGACAATGGGATAGGGGTGGTTATTTTTGCCCAGCATAAATTCATAACTTATTAGTTTTCAAAAGTCTAAAACAAGGTAGATTCATAAATTAGTTAACACATGAGATTCATCTAATCAAGAACGTATTTTCGTACCAAGAGCTTCACTACTCGGAATACTTAGAACCACATCGAGCTTCACCACTTAGAATACCCCAAAACCCCCACCAAGCTCCACCACTAAGGTATCACAAAACCACGCCAGTTTCTCAACAACCCGTTTTAATTAAAACATAGTGGAGCTACCAGTGTGAGATACTTCTTGCCGCTAGTGACCGAGAGCACGTCTATCATGATAGTTTGTCTAAACTCTTTAGAGTGTGTACACTTTACCCCTAGAACCATTTTCCCAGTAAACCAGAGAATATAACAAAGGCACCACCCGGGTCCGCTAATTCGGGCCTGCACACTCAGAGTGACCCACCGACCTTTTATTCACCTCACGAGACGTGAACCAACCCTTATGTAGGAAGTCGATCCGAAACCAGTTTCTCCGAGCAGCGAACTAGGGCGTTACCATTATCCGCATCTAGGGTTGTATTGTAAGGCTTGGGCGAAATAGTCACAAAGAGTGGGTCCTTAGGGGGATTCAGGGCGATTACTACACACAATGCTTCCTTCACTGTCATCCCACATATACATCGTCCAATAAGAATGGTCTACCGGCCTTGCAATCCTCACAAGTCATATGCCATCCTTATTGTCGAGGCATATGTACGCACCCAACGGTATTACCGCTGCACCCGCCTTGGAACACTCATAAGTCATAGCCACCCCTATGGCCGAGGTAGGTATACACTACATACACAAATACACATGGTACGAATCTTCGTACTGGTCACACCGCATGCCTTGCTAGTAGCAGGGATCCACGACCCCATGCGATCTATCACGTCACCCTAAGTTTATGCACACCACCCTAAGTTTATGCACACCACGTAGATTTTAGTTGTTTAATTTCAAATATCAATGGCTAATCCAAGCCCACTGGTAGCAGTTTTAAATGATGATGATGATAATGATATGTCCCAATTCCCAAGCAACTAAGCAACTACCCTACTATAATTGAAGAATTGGACTTAAGCAAAATATTTACAAATGGCTACAAGGTTTGGATTCAACGAGATAATCAAGCACTATCATGGAAGGGGATCGTTAACATATAACAAGAGCATGCCAAGAATTAGCCAAATATACATAGGCTAAATATATACACATACAATGATAAATTTCTATCTAACAATTTAAAATTTGGGTACCAACATGTAATGGATGTGACATCCACGGGATCTAGATAACTTTCCTTGGTGAGTGCAGCAGATACACTCCTCCAAAGTGTTGATAAATCTACATTCGTAGCTTGAATCTACCTTACGGAAATAACGAAAAGAATTTCAATAAGCAAGAACACAAAATTATGATGAATCCATATGCTAATGAAAATTAACTTTATAATAAGTTTGTTTCTATTTGTAGAAAATTATAAATGGGGGTTTTGCCATTTTTACATACTTATATTAATTACTAAACTTGCTAGAGTATAGATTGGACAATAAATCATAGATAAATTATACTGCACAAGGACAGTACCAAACTTAGCAGAAAAATACTACGCAATTTTATAAACATAACAAAATTAGTTTGCTAATTTTCCAAGTTACAAATAATATTTTACAAATATTTGAAGTTCTAGGTATTTATAAAAATTACAGAAAAAGAGGGGAGGTCTCAGACCTAACTCCGCCGAACTCAGCCTAGTTGAGGGCGTAGCCTGTGTTGGCTGCGTATTCCCAAAAAGTGGGGCCCACCTATCGATGACCCAGAACAGGGGAGCGGGGCGGCGGCTCGGGATGGCAGCGGCGGAGAGCGGTGACGCGAGAAGGGGACGACATGACAAACTTGTCGGAGGAAGCAACGCAGTGCGGGGCAGCACGAGGATATCGTTGAGTACAATGTTTCTGTTGTGTAGAACAATATGAGAAAATGCTAAAAAAAAAAGAATATCCTTGAGTACAATGTTCATCCATTAGAAAATAGCATAAAGTTATTTGAGTAGCACAATGTTCTACCACCAGAAATATTTCATAAAATAACACTAAAATAGTAGCACAATGTTCATAAACAATAATTGGAAGCACATGAAGGCCATGATTGCGGTGCAGCAGCAGCAACACTGGCTGCTGCCTATTTATGGCCTCCCCTCGCTCCCGGCTACAGCTACCACCGTATCTCATAGCATTTACCTGCCAAGCGAGTCAGTGCGCATTACAGGAGGTGCTAAATTTAATTTGCTTTTCAAACATGAAAGGTGCTAAATTTGTTTATCCCCGATAAAAAACAAATATGTAGGCTAACTGAAACAAGCAGAAAATACACAAAACAAGCCAGAAATGTACATTAGTATGCCTTATACTCGTAAAATGATACTTCTTCATACCTAAATTAGTATGCCTTAGGCTAGTACCAATAATGTGCCATTAAGGTTGAGTTTACATACCTAAAGATTATTGGCTGAAGTAAATCATCTCTATGTCTAGGTTTCAAGACAGTGAATTTAACAAGCTAAATCATCTAGAAACATGTAGTAAGATTTTCTAAAAAAATGAGCATGGTAAACTTAAAATATGGCCTATGTCAACATTCTTCGTGGCTTATGCTTTATTGTTGTTTCTACAAACGAAAAGATTTGGCATATCGAGCCTGTTTTCTTTATTTTAAAGTTGCCTATCTAAACTCTAAAGACAATTTGAACAAAGTGGCCAGGCTAAGAAGTTCAAGAAGTTTGAGTTTCAGTGATTCAGATCATAGAAGTTTAAATTATGTGCAGTGTTGTTCAATGTTAATGCAAGTAGTTACGCACAAGTTTATTTTGCCACGGCAATAGCTCGATATACAAGTTTATTTACCTTACAAGTTTATTTACCTTACAATCGGGATACATATCAACTGTATGTGTATCAATTGTCATTGATATCTGACAGATCCACCATGTCCCCCCTCCTAATGCTTGCTTAAGATTTTATCAACGAGTAAAGTGGTCAAATGTTAATGTTGTTCATACTCTATTAACCATGACACGTAGAATGATATCAAATGAGAAATAGATGCTTGCACATGCTCAACAAGCAAATGGTCGATTCTTCCAAACAAAATTAGGTAGGATCAATTTGGTACACTGAATTCTTACCATAACTTTAGTAAATTTGAGCTGAATGATGTTCAACAAGTGATACTATGATTGAACTACTCTGATTGATTTTTCATGAGATGTTAAAAACATTTCAACATGAATTCTAGCCTTCAGTAGCGAATAGAAAAAAAATCTACAAATAAAGCCACATGTATTCAAAATATACATACAATAATTAACTTTACATATTGCAAAATCTTGACTTGCAAATGCCTTCAACATTTTTATTCCATCTTTATGACATTGTAAATTCTTTCTATCAACCACTAACATTGTAAATTCTTTCTATGAATCAGATCTGGCTTGCAAACATGTAGCAACAAAATTGGAAAACTCAGAAGTGGTAGCATATCAGGAGGAGGGGAAAGATGGTCGGTGCAATACCTAATATTTGGTGTGCAACGTCTTTAGATCGGAGAAGACGAGCGTTGCGCCGGTTGCCGACATGATGGCACCATCACCACCGCCTTCCTCGGGACGGCCGCCACAGATCTAGAAAAGCCGAGGAGGCTGGAGGCGAGGACAAGCAGGTCGCAGGCGTGGGTCTCCTCCGCGTCCGGGGAGGTGCCGCACCGCAGCGTCCCGCGCCCCCGGGCGAGGCCGCCGAGCCCGTCGGTGGCCGACCAGACGACCGGGCCGGGGCCGAGGGCGTCGGCGAGGTCGAAGGGATCCAGCGGGTCGGGCGTGATGGCGGGGAGGTGGAGGGGGAAGAGGTGGCGACGGCGGGGAGCCGGAGGGGGCGGAGGCGGCGGCGGCGGCAAGGAGACGGCGGCGGTAGGGAGATGAGAGTGTGAGGGAGAGAGACGGGGAGAAAAACCATGGCTCGGTTGTGGGGTGGAGTTCCACGAGGAAAGACAGGGAAATGGGCCCAATAATCCCTGTTGATTGGGCATCCAAATGGACACAACAAATTCCCGGGGAAATTTTCAACCCTAGGATTCCACCCCCGAGATTGGGCCGGGACCCTTAAGCGAGTGACCTTTCACGAAAGCACAACCGAGGATGAGACGAGGATCTACGAAATTGTTTATATTATGACTGAGCTTACGTTAAATAAGAGACATGATCTTAGTTATATATATATCGACACTTGTGTCTATTTTGTTCTAATGATTACAAGAAATCTTAAGGATAGAGTAGTATTTTTGACATGCCAATCTTGTTTGACCTCGGTCGGTTTGGCTAAGCAAGGACTTGCCGATCTTTCTTCCTCACTCGTCTTCTCTTGCAGCCTTCGCAATAAGGGACAAACCAATGGTTTCCACTAATGATGTCTACTTTCTTTTTTGACTTTCCGTAGTGCCCTATTTTGGCATGCAGCTAAAGCGGAAGTCAACATTGAATCCTAGCATATTTGAATCCCAAGCATTCTTTTTGATGATTACCCCTAGGCGGGGATTCCAAATCTCCCACCCCTAGGCATGTTTGGTGTGCGACATTTTAGGAAAACCGCGCGTCGAGCATTGGCCTTGAGTTGGGTTCGGGTGGTGTGGGTGTCCACAGGACCATGCACGGTGAATCAGTATAGGAGTTAGATCTAGGGCGTGCGGCCGTTTGGGAGAGGTTTTAAAGCATTTGGGAGTTGTGGACAGACTTGCAAGAAATCTTGTTGCTTAGGGGTAGAGGTACTCCCCTACAATAGAAGCCCTTCATGGTTGAGGGTCTGGATCTCCTCCTACCCCTTCTACCCCTTCAAAGTGTGCCGCTCGGATGCCACATTATAGTCATTTTGATGACCTTAAATTCCTTTATAGTCATTTTGTCGGGATTTCAACAACCGTGCCCCCTTGGTCTCTCAAAGGGTCACGATTTTATTACTAGGTGGCGTTGTGGAACGCTTTAAGGCATGTGGCAGTGTAAAGGGACACTGCGGTTTACCTACTACTGTGAGGAGATGTGGCGATGGTTGGAGACACCTATTGGGCTTATCTCCTGCCATGTGGGTGGTTAAATGGCCAACCTAGCTGTAAATATGAGTGTGGATTTTGCTGATGAGCTACTTTACCTTTACCTCTTTTACACTCTGCAACTTCTATTGTGCTGCCACTCTTACCCACTTTTCTCATTGTTGCTACTACATCAAGTCCTTTGCCACCACCATGAAGCTCATCGTTGATGAGGCGAGAACCCATTGGACTCGTCAATGCGAATCTAGATTTTAGTGCCTAGACTTAAATAGCCTGATCCAAGGTGACACGCGGCTTCTTGGGACAGAGATACTAGCTCCCACTGGTGATGAGGTCGTCGCCTTTGCGTGCAACTGGATGCGGGGCTTAGGATCCCCGCGGTGCCCTTCATCTCCAACATCTTGGTTGCCTACCTTTGCATAGTTGGCGTACCTCACCCACAACACAATATGGTGGTGAGGATCACCCTACTTGAGTGGGCCTTCCATTCGATCGGTGTGGAACCGACGCTGTTTGTGCACCTACACGACACATGATGAGGAGGTGAGTGTGTACTAGAGCATGTACTACATGCGATAGAGTACCTGCTAGCGTGACCCATGCGTGGCAGGGAAGGCGATTGGGAGCGCTGATGGCACCACCACCGGGTGGACTCAGCGGGCGTGAGCTTGCGTGTGCCGAGCCCGACCGATCTCAGGGCATTTTCCAATGCAAGATTTCTAAACATCCTTTCTATAGGTATCATGTCTCCTGAAAACTATAAAAAACGGTGGTTTTATTGCATTGTATTTTAATATTGTTTCCATCGGTAATACGTCCTCCTTTTTTTAAATCCACCATTCCTCTCTGCATTAATTTTAAAGATCTGTGATGTGCGCAGAAATATTTTTTAAAAAAATAAACGATCTACTCCTCTTTGCACGAGGCAGTAGACAACCCAACCAAAAGGTAACATCAGTCAATAGAATGCACGTTGGTATTTTGACAAAGCTGAGAAGGAGATTATGCATGTGCGACCTGGTGGTGGAATTCATCACGGCACGTATCGATCCTCTCGCCAATGCCTGGAGAACGTTGCTGACATTGCGCGTGGAGAAGGTCTTCGTATCATTCTCGGTGAGCACCGGATTCCGTAACTTGGAGGAGATCGAGGAGATGGTGAAGGTCCGCACAGTACTGATGAGTTTAAGTATTAAAGGATTATGTATGTTTGGTATTTGGCAATGCAACCACAAGTTCACACCCTAAGTTTATCTAAGGAGCATCTTGCCTACGTTCTCGATGTGTGTTGGTTGTATTCGGCAAGGTTTTGTGTCTTGTTAGAATTCTTGGTACGGTGTGTTCGTGTTCATCGGAAGGACCGGCATATTGTTCAGTAGCATTGGACAATTGTGTCTAGAGAAGGTGTTGGGGCGTCGCACCTGAAAATTTTGTCCAAAGAATGTGCTCCCGTGTTCTGAAGCATTGGATGGTTCAACACGAGCTGCACTGTTACGTACGTCCAAAGAATGCGAACTGTGTCCTGCCGTCCTAAATGATTCGGACATCATCCGAGCCAGACCAGACCGTATTGTTGCATCCTTTGGGATGTGCTAGGGGTCCAGTCAACCCAAATGGTCTGATGTATTGTTTGACTATGCCGGATAATTCGATCCAAATAACTTGTTTTCTTGGATATTTTGGGATTGAATGGTCTAGGGACTACGCGTACGTGGCCAAGCCCCAACCCCAACGTCCAGTTTTAGGTGGACTAAAAAAGGAGTGAGGTTAACCATTTGTCTATTGTTGCCTCACATAGAGAGCCACTCTTGTATCCAATTGATGGGTTATGTGAAAAGTAATCTCACTAAGCATATAGACCCCAGGTTCTTTTATGCACATGAATTGCATAAATTGAACGAAATAAGTATCCAGCACATCAAATCCTGTGAGAATTTGGCTGACCTGTTCACTAAGTCATTACCTACCGCCTCCTTTGAAAGGTGTGTCAGGGGCATTGGAATGATCAGGCTCAAAGAAGTGCTGAATTCAGGGGGAGATAATTCACACGCCCTGAATTAAAACTTTGGCATGAAGCTGGAGTACCCAACTCGATCTAGAAGATTGAATGCAATGTTGGGTGGTTTGTACTCTTTTTCCCTTGGTGAGTTTTTCCCTGAAGTTTTCTCACATAAGGTTTTTAATGAGGCAAATCGTGCGCACAGCAAGCGTATGCTATGTACTCTTTCTTCAATCCTTTTTTCCCACTGGGTTTTTGGATGGAGTTTTGATGAGGCATATGCATCTCGCTGGCAAGGTCCAAGGGGGAGTGTTGGGAAACCACCTATAGGGGGGAGCCCGGCCCGTGCAGGCCGGCGGCTTACCCCGGTGGGTCCCACATATGGACCTGGCCTAAACCCTAAGCAGTACTATATAAGAAGAGGTGGAGCACCCATTGTATAACAGATCTGAGAAATAATAAAGAGAAGCTCCACCCTATATCTCTGTGTCCCCTGTGAATTTGATCTTTCTCTGTGATTGATTGTCCACGTTTATACCTCGGACTACACCCGGTAGCGAGGTTCCTCAACACTAAGAAATTGTTTATATTATGACTGAGCCTACGTTAAATTGGAGACATGATCTTAGTTATATATATCTCGACACTTGTGTCTATCTTGTTCCAATGAGTACAAGAAATCTTAAGGATAGAGTAGTATTTTTGACCTGCCAATCTTGTTTGACCTTGGTCGGTTTGGCTAAGCAAGGACCTGCCGATCTTTCTTCCTCACTCGTCCTTCTCTTGCAGCCTTCACAACAAGGGACAAACCAATGGTTTCCACTAATGATGTCTACTTTGTTTTTTGACTTTCCGTAGTGCCCTATTTTGGTATGCAGCTGAAGCGGAAGTCAACATTGAATCCTAGCATATTTGAATCCCAAGCATTCTTTTTGATGATTACCCCTAGGCGGGGATTCCAAATCTCCCACCCCTAGGCATGATTGGTGTGCGACGTTTTAGGAAAACCACGCGTCGAGCATTGGCCTTGAGTTGGGCTTGGGTGGTGCGGGTGTCTGGAGGACCATGCACAGTGAATCAGTATTGGAGTTAGATCTAGGGCATGCGGCCGTCTGGGAGAGGTTTTAAAGCATTCGGGTGTTGTGGACAGACTTGCAAGAAATCTTGTTGCTTAGGGGTAGAGGTACTCCCCTACAATCAAGCCCTTCATGGTTGAGGGTGTGGATCTCCTCCTACCCCTTCTACCCCTTCAAAGTGTGCCGCTCGGACGCCACTTTATAGTCATTTTGATGACCTTACATTCCTTTATATTCATTTTGTCGGGATTTCAACAATCGTGCCCCCTTGGTCTCTCAAAGGGTCACGACTTTATTACTGGGTGGCATTGTGGAACGGTTTAAGGCATGTGGCAGTATAAAGGGACACTGCGGTTTGTATACTACTGTGAGGAGATGTGGCGACGGTTGGAGACACCTATTGGGCTTATCTCTTGCCACGTGGGCAGGCTAAATGCCCGACCTAGCTATAAATATGAGGGTGGATTTTGCCGATGAGCTACTTTACCTTTACCTCTTTTACACTGCATCTTTTCTTGTGCTGCCACTCTTGCCCACTTTTCTCATTATTGCTACTACATCAAGTCCTTTGCCACCACCATGAAGCTCATCATTGATGAGACGAAAACCCATTGAGCTCGTTAATGCGTATCTACATTTTTGTGCTCAGACTTAAATAGCCTGATCCACGGTGACACACGGCTTATGGATGCGGGGCTTAGGATCCCCGCGGTGCGCTTCATCTCCAACATCTTGGTTGCCTATGTTTGCATAGTTGGCATACCTCACCCACAACCAGTGTTATGCCTAGTCGCCCGACTAGCACGACTAGTCGGCGACTAGTCGCTAGTCGGTGGCAATCCGCACTGATTAGGGCCTGATCGGTGGATTAGTCGGTCAGATCGACTAGTCGGTCAAAGTCGGTCAAAATCGGACTAGTCGGTTCTAGTCGGTCAGTCCAAGTCGGCGCCTAGTCAGTTAGTCGGGCCGACTAGGATAATGAAAGTACACAGTCACACACTAGTTACTAGTACACCAAGTCTAATACACATACACTGTGGACCAAACTAGGGTTAGGCAGCAGCCGGTGACCGTGCTCCCTCACCGCGTCTCCCTCCATCTCCCTCAAGCGCCGCCGCCTCCCTCTTCCACCCTCCAGCGACGACGCCACCCTCGGCCGCCCTCCAGCGCCATCGCCTCCCTC
>SPJY01017702.1:735769-756818 GCA_005191435.1 Raddia distichophylla
CCCTAACTGAATCACATGGTAAGAAGCTTGATATTTTGCCGATGATGAAGTTGTCTCTGTGCTCCATGCATGAAATGGAGCACCGAAGTAGAGTAGGTCGCACAATTAAAGGTGACATGCGCAACATCTCAAGTATCTCTAGGTGCTCTATTGTGGACATCCACGAGAACCTGGAGCTCAGACAATGCACAAATCGACTTACCTATTCCCGTCAAAAGATCATGTATCCATCTTCCTCAATGATTTTGTACGACACATTTCTTTTCATTTCATCTTGTGTCCACACCTTTTTTTTTTTTATGAAACTTATAGGAATGGGTTATATATGATTTAGCTTGCAGGGAAGCTACTTTGCTAAAACTCTGTGGGCAAGCGGACAGGCCGATTAAAGCAAAGGCGCATCCTCATGTATCTTGGACAAAGAAAATGAGAGGGGATCGGCTCCTCGCTTGCCCGGAACAATGGTAGACAAAGGAGATTGACATGCCAGAGGGATCAAGGCTCCGAATGAATCAAGAAAGCTTAGGGAACATCGATGTACAAACGGGACCTGTATGCAATGTCAGGTTCAACATCATTCCACGAAGTTTTAAATTCACATCAAATTTACAAAACGAACTGAGCTTGGGCCAGGTGGGTTACACTGGTGGACGAGAAGTCGTGAATGGACCATTAAAGTAAATGGGGTAAAGGATGTACCACCCGTAGTTGTAGCTTCGGAGGGGTACATGCCTCCAACCAAATTACAACCTCTGTGTAATTACTTTTAACAGTGAAGTACCACAGCAAATAGATGCATTGAAGGTTTCCCACTATGTGTGATATTGACACTTATGATCTGAATACCTTCATATCAAGTAGACATAAGTGGTAGCTAGATCCTCAATTGTATCTCTTTAATTAGAGGTGACGAATTCTCATTTCCCACGTCTTTATTGTGGTGTGCCCTGATGTTGTCCCATGTATATATAGGTCTTGTTCTTTTTAGCGTTACGTACCGTTGCTCATTACTGTACCAAATTTTGTTATTTTTAGATAGACTATATGTTGTGATAATTTGTAGCTATTTTTTTTGTGGTTTTTAGTATTCATTTGAAAGATCGTAAAACTATTTTAAATTATTTTTTAAAAATCTTTTAACCTTTTTGAGGGATCTCAAATTTGTTATAGTAATACGTTAATGCAGCAATACACTGAAAAGAACGAGGCCATAGTGGGAGAGGGGTCCAGGAAGGGTAGCTCTGAACATGTAAGCTATAGAAAAATGGCTCATTTTATGCCTGAAAGTGCTGCAAAATATCCGGACCAGGTTTGCACCGCGGTCATCAGGATCTCCGATCTCTCGTGTCACAACGCATACAATGGCATGTTGTTATGTTAGGTCGAGCTCGTCGAAATAGAGGATGCATGTCGTAGAAAGTCAATAGATTTTCGAAGAAGCAGCCCCGCGGGCCTTTGACTCGCCTCGGCAAACCATATGGTAACGGAAGCGTAGAACTTTGCTAATCTGATGAAGTTGGCTTTACACTCCGTAACTGCAATGGAGCAGGGACAAATAAGAGCACGTCACGTTAAGACAACATGCCAAACATCTTAAATGTTTTTTTAGTAAGAGGCAGAAGATCTGCCTTTGTATTAATAAAGAGAAGTTATAGAGTGGGGGAGATAATGGCCCCTCTCCCGTGGGCCCGAAAGCCGGTCTAACTAATTACAAAGGGAGCACCTGCAACTTCCCAAAGACGCACGTCATCCAGGAGCAGATTAAGGAAAAAGGCGGTAGGTCTGTCGGCCTGGCGGAAAATCCTGTTGTTGCGTTCAAGCCAAATCTGCCAGATGATGGCGGAGGCGATTGAAAGCACCCCTACCGAAGCGCCGCCCTAAAGGATGTCGTTGGACCACCAGGCATTGAATCAGTCGGTGTTTGCACACCCAGTGGGGTCGAGGGGTTGGGCGTTAAGTAAAGACGTGTCACTGGACATCATCTAAGAAGATTGCTCCACTGTGGACATTGGAATGAATAGGGGCGTAGGTGCCAAATGACTATCAAGAATGATTTTGTAAAACATCTTTTTAGAATTTCATCATTGTGTAGTTGTGTTGAAAGCATAAAATTTCCATAAAATTGACGTAATTTGTTTAGATAGATTTATCGTGTACGGAAGCTACTTTGCACGCTTTGCTAAGTCTAGTTTGATAAAAACTCGTGACCTTGTAAAAAATCATAAGTTCAATTTTTAGAATTTCAAACCTGCCTAAGCGTCGTGAATTTTCCACCTTCCAAATTAGAAGTTGAGCCATGTGTTTAACTCTTGTGAGCCATATTCCAAAATTTCCAAATGCATGCATATCACTCTGAAGCCTTTTGTTTTCCAGCAAACTATCAACTTTTGTCTTTATTAAGGATTTCTGAAAGATCTATAAAGGCAGCGGAGAAGTGCTACCTCCAATGGTAACTGTACACATAGGATAGTGCCTTTTGTGTAACTGCATGGAATAAGATGAAGCATCTAATAGTGCAAAGAGATGCATTTAGGTTTTCCGAGGGTTTTCCCCTCTTTCTCGAGGGTTTCTGGCCCTCGAAATTCATGCAGATTGTTGTAGTGGTTCATTACCATTTTTCCTTAAACTATATTGTTTATTTTTTAAAATGCATGCTTATTAGTCTGTCTAATTGTTAATCATGTAATATTTATACATGCCTGCCTTGAACTGTTTTAGCCTTAATGACTGCCTTGATTGTCATTACTCTTCTTAGTCTATGATTAGTCTGGTAACCACTTTAACCCATCCTAATGGGCAAGACTTGCTTAGGCTTAACAAATGTTCTGGCTAATCGCCACGAAACGGTGAACCGATATTCACCGGACATTCATTATTCTTATTCAATATGATTTGACATATGAGCAGTTAGGGCTGGTATATGCATGTTGGGCTGATTGTGTTTGAGGGTATGGTTATGTGGGTACTTGGTCAGTTTTGGTCAGTCGGTTGGGAAAGTCCAGGTCTGTGGTGTCGTCGATGACTGTGAAAGTAGAGAATGATCGGTGGGCTGCCCCTAGATGACATGTGATGGATGATAAATTAAGGCACGAGATGCCTTGTGCTGGGTTTAGCAAGGGCTTACCTAGGAGGAGCGCGGAGTAACACGTGTTGCGGAGAGATTGCTGCCATCTGCGGGATGGTTCCAACACAACATGTGGCCATCGCGCGGAGGACGAGTCTAGGTTCGCCATAAGTGAGTGCTCTACGGAGGCCCTCTGGGACCATTCTCGATAGGGACTGGCATTGGTCATCACCGAGGGTGATAATGGCCACACATCTCTAGGGTGACGGTCGGCTAGTGAGGGTTGGAAACCCTAATAGGCCGGGGTGGGCACGCCATGGCATGTGTGGTCCACAACAGGATTGCCAAGTCCTGGAATGATGACAGAGCTAGGAAAGGTTGGGGGCAACCGGAAGAAAGTTCATGAGGAATGAATAAGCTGATGTGATCGGTTAAGCTGGTTGTGTATTTGGATGAGAGTTGATCGATTGTGGGTTGATTTGTATTAATGGTTGGTTAGTTGGGTTTGGGTGCATTGTTAAGATGGAAACCCCTGATTTATATAAATAAGATAAATTCTAGTTGATGCTTGTTAGGATGTTTCCAAAAATCTTATAAACTTGGTTTTACGTAAATAAAATAAACTTTACCTCCAAATAAAGCCTTCTAAGCACTATATGCATTAAGGGAAGTGTTAACTAGCCAGCTTTTGGATGACGCTGACCTCGCCTTCTTACCTCTTCTAGTCGATGGAGTCGAGGATGACCGTTACGACTGTCACGAAGACGACGGACATGACTATGGTGGACTCGAGGAGTCCTAGGGGTCGCTCTAGTCGCTGATGGACACTAGCTGATAGGGATTCTTTTGGGTATATATTTTGGTGACCGCTGTAACTATGAACATTGTTTTGTAACTTAAGGCGTGTATGGGTCGCCTTACTAAATTCGCCTAAGGGCGTAACAATGATTGTAATATTCAGGGATTTATTTACCGATGTATGCTTCTATCGGTTACATGATCTTCCACGCTAGCATACTAATCCAGAGGTTAGTGCATGGGATCTTCGACGCTCAAGGTAAGTTAAAATTGAGAGGTGACAAGTGGACCAGGGACAAATAAGAGCACGTCACATTAAGACAACATGCCGAACATCTTAAATGTCACTGGACATCATCTAAGAAAATTGCTCCGTGGACATTGGAATGAATAGGGGCGTAGGTGACAAATGACTATCAAGAATGATTTTGTAAAATATCTATTTAAAATTTCATCATTGTGTAGCTGTGTTGAAAACATAAAATTTCCATAAAATTAACGTAGTTTGTTTAGATAGATTTATCGTGTACGGAAGCTACTTTGCACGCTTTGCTAAGTCTAGTTTGGTAAAAACTCGTGACCATGTAAAAAAACCCTAAGTTCAATTTTTAGAATTTCATCCCTGCCTAAGCGTCGTGAATTTTCCACCTTCCAAATTAGAAGTTGAGCCATGTTTTAACTCTTGTGAGCCATATTCCAAAATTTCCAAATGCATATCACTCTGAAGCCTTTTGTTTTCCAGCAAACTATCAACTTTTGCTTTTTTAAGGATTTCCGAAAGATCTATAAAGGCAGCGGAGAAGAAGTGCTACCGCCAATGGTCGCTGTACACATAGGATAGTGCCTTTTGTGTAACTGCATGGAATACGAGTGAAGCTTATAATAGTGCAAAGAGATGCATTAATTAGGATCGGTGTGCGGTGTCATCGACACATGTCTCAACAAATTACGTGTCAACGGTAGGATTGGACAGTGTTGACTTTACCTTTACCTCTTTTACACTCTGCATATTCTCTTGTGCTGCCACTCTTACCCACTTTTCTCATTGTTGCTACTACATCAAGTCCTTTGCCACCACCATGAAGCTCTTCGTTGATGAGGCGAGAACCCATTGGGCTCGTCAATGCGAATCTAGATTTTAGTGCCCAGACTTAAATAGCCTGATCCACGGTGACACGCGGCTTCTTGGGACAGAGACACTAGCGCCCACTGGTGAAGAGGTCGTCGTCTTTGCGCATAACTAGATGCAGGGCTTAGGATCCCCGCGGTGCCCTTCATCTCCAACATCTTGGTTGCCTACCTTTGCATAGTTGGTGTACCTCACCCACAACACAACACGGTGGTGAGGATCACCCTATTTGAGTGGGCCTTCCATTCGATCGGTGTGGAACCGACGCTGTTTGTACACCTACACGACACATGATGAGGAGGTGAGTGTGTACTAGAGCATGTACTACATGCGATAGAGTACCTGATGGCTTGGCCCATGCATGGCAGGTAAGGCGATTGGGACCGTTGATGGCACCACCACCGGGTGGACTCAGCGGACATGAGCTTGCATGTGCCGAGCCCAGCCGGTCTCAGGGCAGTTTCTAATGCAAGATTTCTAAACATACTTTCTATAGGTATCATGTCTCTCCTAAAAACTATAAAAAATGGTGGCTTCAATGCATTGTATCTTAATATTGTTTCCATCAGTAATACTTCCTCCTTTGTCTAAATCTACCTTTCCTCTCTCATTAATTTTAAAGCTTTGTGTCGTGCGTAGAAATATTTTCTTAAAAAAGAAACGATCTACTTCTCTCTGCACGAGGCAGTAGACAGCCCATCCAGTAGGTAACATCAGTCAATAGAATGCACGTTGGTATTTTGACGAAGCTGAGAAGGAGATTATGCATGTGCGACCTGGTGGAGGAATTCATCAAGGCAGTATCGATCCTCTCGCCAGTGCCTGGAGAACGTTGCTGACATTGCGCGTTGAGAAGGTCTTCGTATCATTCTCGGTGAGCATCGGATTCCGTAACTTGGAGGAGATCGAGATGGTGAAGGTCCGCACAGTACTGATGAGTTGAAGTATTAAAGGATTATGTATGTTTGGTACTGCCTCCGTTTTTTTTCTGACGCCTTTGATTTTTCGACACATCTTTTATCATTCGTCTTATTCAAATTATTTTTATAGATATTATTTATTTTGTTGTGATTTGTTTTATCAATAGAGGTACTTTAAATATGTCTTTTTTTACATCTTTGCATTAATTTTTTGAATAAGACGAATGGTCAAAAACGTGCCAAAAAGTCAAAAGCGTCAAACAAAAAAAAAGGAGGGACTATTTGGCAATGCAACCACATGTTCACACCCTATGTTTATCTAAGGAGCATCTTGTCTATGTTCTCGATGTGTGTTGGTTGTATTCGGCAAGGTTTTGTGTCCTGTTAGAATTCTTGGTACAGTGTATTCGTCTTCATCGGAAGGACCGACATATCATCCAGTAGCATTGGACAATTGTGTCAAGAGAAGGTGTTGGGGCGTCGCGCCTGGAAATTTTGTCCAAAGATTGTGCTCCCATGTTCTGAAGCATTGGATGGTTCAACACGAGCTGCACTGTTACGTACATCCAAAGAATGCGAACTGTGTCCTGCCGTCCTAAATGATTCGGACATCATCCGAGCCAGACCAGACCGTATTGTTGCATCCTTTGGGATGTGCTAGGGGTCCAGTCGACCCAAATGGTCTGATGTATTGTTTGACTATGCCGGATAATTCAATCCAAATAACCTGTTTTCTTGGATATTTTGGGATTGAATGATCTAGGGACTACGCGTACATGGCCAAGCCCCATCCCCAACGTCTAGTTTTAGGTGGCCTAAAAAAGGAGTTAAGTTAACCATTTGTCTAGTGTTGCCTCACATAGAGAGCCACTCTTAAATCCAATTGAGCAAGAGCCACCTAGAACTAGGGTTTATATAAGATAAGGGAGAGCTTGGAGAGATTGAGGCTTGACCCAACAATATGAATTTAGGGTTTATTACTCAAGTCTATTGCTTTTGGACAAGTAGTTTGGTCTCTCAAGGAGAAGATTGTGTTAGCCACCAAGTGGTTGTAAAGGTTGGAGTCCATCTAGCTAAGTGATCAAGGGTTACCTCTTCATGAAGAATATATGTACTCCTCTTTTTTGTATGTATCAACAAACAGTAGTGAAATAAGGAGCTTTTTTCTGAACCTTCAAAAAACACCATTTGTCTCTTGTCTATTTAATCTTTAGGTATATTTACCTATGCATCTTGTTTGCCTTAGGTTGTTACTTGTGCTTGGACTAGAAAGTTTTAACCAAGGCATAAGTCCAAGAAAACCCTGAAAAGTATAATACTTTGCTCTTAGGCCAAATCAACCCCTCTTCTTAGCTCTGGGATCCTTTCACTTAATTAAAAAAGACTAACCTATAACGCTATATTAATTTGGAATCCGCTAACACTGTATGCTAGTATATGTCTTTTTTAAACTAGCAATGTCAGACTACCCCACTCTCGTATTCGCATGGCGTTGCCCACATGAGCCTCAGTATTAAAGGATTATGTACATTTGCTATTTGGCATTTCGATCAACCACCTGTACTTCATACGTACCGCAAGTAAAATGGAGAAGTTAATTTGTACACCGTGAAAGTACTAGTTGCATAAAAATATCTCATAACCTTACAAAAATTTATTTTGCCGTATTTTGTGCGTATCCCCCATCCATCCACACATTAAAATTAATTAAACAAAATTTGAATTGGATCTATGCTACAACTATTTTGGAAAATAGATGCATTGGAGGTTTGTCAATGCCTGTGTTATCGACGCATGAGCTTTAGAAATTCTTATTAATAAGACACAAGGGGTAGATCCTCGAATCCTGCTCTCCGCCATCTTCATTGAGATGTTCTATGATTTTAGCCCATAAATAGTAGGAGAAGGTTTAAGGGAGGGGAGCTGTGAGCCTATGAGCTCATACAGATCGATATGACCCCAAAATATCATATCGACGTGGTTTGCGCCACCAAGGTCAGTAGTTGCCATGCTAGGTTTGGGAGGGGTTAGGATCTCTCATGTTACGACATTTAGAACGAAGACACGCGCTCTTGATGTGCTTGATGCATGAGCTCGTCGAAAGACAATGGACTTCGCAGAATGTCATGCCTTACCGCTAGCGTTTTGGCACGCCCTAACCGAATCACATGGTAAGAAGCTCGATATTTTGCCGATGATGAAGTTGGCTTTGTGCTGCATGGATGAAATGGAGCGCCGAAGTAGAGTAGGTCGCACAATTAAAGGTGACATGCGCAACGTCTCAAGTGTCTCTAGGTGCTCTATTGTGGACATCCACGAGAACCCGGAGCTCAGACAATGCACAAATCGACTTATCTATTCCCATCAAAAGATCATGTATCCATCTTCCTCAACGATTTTGTACGACACATTTCTTTTCATTTCATCTTGTGTCCAGACCTTATTTTTTTTTTATGAAACTTATAGGAATGGGTTATATATGATTTAGCTTGCAGGGAAGCTACTTTGTACATATTTCGAGAATAGGTGCAAAAGTTACCTCATAACCATATAAAAAAATTTATAAGACTTTGATATTTGCTAAAACTCTGTGGGCAAGGGGACAGGCAGATTAAAGCAAAGGCGCATCCTCATGTATCTTGGACAAAGCAAATGAGAGGGGATCGGCTCCTCGCTTGTCTGCCCGAAACAATGGTAGACAAAGGAATGCTAGTTGGACATTGATATGCCAAAGGGATCAACGCTCCGAATGAATCAAGAAAGCATAAGGAACATTGTATGAACGGGACCTGTATGCAGTGTCATGTTCAACATCATTTCACGAACTGAGCTTGGGCCAGGTGGGTTACACTGGTGGACGAGAAGTCGGAGAAATAATTCGATTTACCATGGTTTACATGCGGCTTTTACCGGAGAACCAGATAACAAATGTCCCTAATTTTTGCATACCATGTCAGATACCACGTACTGGTCAAACCAGTTTAACCGATACGGTTTTATTGGCGTGGTTTTTCGGTTCGGGTGTGAACATCTTCCATGGAAACTCAGTTCAGAAGGCAGTGTTGGTGGAGACACTGGCCTCGTGAATGGACCATTAAAGTCAATGGGGTAAATGATATACTACCAGTAGCTGTAGCCTCGGAGGGGTACATTCCTCCAACCAAATTACAACCTGCTCTGTGTAATTACTTTTAACAGTGAAGTACCACAGCAAATAGATGCATTGAAGGTTTCCCACTATGTGTGATCTGAATACCTTCATATCAAGTAGACATAAATAGATCCTCAATTGTCTCTATTTAATTAGAGATGACGAATTCTCATTTCCCACGTCTTTATTGGGGTGTGCCCTGATGTTGTCCCATGTATATATAGTAGGAGAGGGGTCCATGAAGGGCAGCTCTGAACATGTAAGCTGTAGAAAAATGGCTACCTTCATTGTGTAGTTGTGTTGAAAACATAAAATTTTCATAAAATTGACGTAATTTGTTTAGATAGATTTATCGTGTACGGAAGCTACTTTGCACGCTTTGCTAAGTACCTAGTTGGATTAAAACTCGTGACCTTGTAAAATAATCATAAGTTCAATATTTAGAATTTCATCCCTGCCTAAGCGTCGTGAATTTTCCACCTTCCAAATTAGAAGTTGAGCCATGTTTTAACTCTTGTGAGCCATATTCCAAAATTTCCAAATCCATATCACTCTGAAGCCTTTTGTTTTCCAGCAAACTATCAACTTTTGTTTTTTTTTTTTAAGGATTTCAGAAAGATCTATAAAGGAAGCGGAGAAGAAGTGCTACCGCAAATGGTGCCTTTTGTGTAACTGCATGGAATACGATGAAGCATATAATAGTGCAGAGAGATGCATTTAGGATCGGTTGGCGGTGTCATCGACATGTCTCAACAAATTACGTGTCAATGAATGATAAAATTTTTGAAATAACAAATATATATTATGCACATTATTTTGATTTTTCGAATGCCTCCAAAATTCTCTAGACATTTGAAATTCTCTAGAAATTTATGGAACCATTTAGAATCGTCTTAGAAATTCTAGAAAACTACTACTCCTTCCACCTTTCTAAGAATCGTCGAGGAAATTTTTAGAAAGGTGGAAGGAGTAGTACAATTTTCTAAGCAAAATTTCTAGAAAACTACTACTTCCAAGCAAAATTTTATTGAAACGCTACGCTACGCTCACTAAGCTGAAATGTACAAGGCCTAAGAAAGCTTGGAAGTTGTCAGAAGCTCCCTCCTTTCTCCTTTAGAAGGACCAATACCCTACAAATCAGGGACTTTTCAATTTTATTATGCCATATTTTTCTCACCGCTTCTCCTATATATAAATACCGACCCAAGGGGCTATTTTGTGAGACATAATTTGGTGTTTTACGTGCCGCTCAGCTAATGATAGCTTTTTGGTTAGTTAGTTTAAATATTTCATTCATCCATTTCAAGTTATCCTTTTTTCACCACAGGTGTTGCGTCAGCCACAAGATAAAAATTTATTCGGCTACTATGTATGTGAATTCATGCACAACTAAACAGGAGCCATTAAAGACCTCCTGCTAAAGGGGACAGATCGATAAGTATATGTCACTACTAGCTTAATGATGACTACGTACTCCTCGTGTCTTGTACAAATCAAAGAATTGATTAGTTGATGACCTAATTAATGACAGCGAAACATTTAGAGGAATAAGATTCAGAACTCTCGCCGGAGCGGGTGAGAGCAGTGCAAGAACAACTCGTCGGCGTTATTTTCGATGAGGTCGTAGATACCTGCACGGAGTTTAACGACCATGTTAATAGGTCGGTCCCTTCTATACGGACTAGTAGAGTCTCGGGATCGACATCTACAATAAGCAAGAGCGATGCTCATAAAATATCTCGATAAACAGAACATGTAATTAATTAATCGCGGCTCCCCCAATCGGAATACATCCCTCCCCATGGTGTAGAAAATATGTAAAAAAAATGGTGGACCTAAGACTTGAACCTGGAACCTCCTGTCGCCACGAGACTCTCTACTCACCCTTCTAACTCACCCACCCAGCAACACATATTTATTTCATAGACTAGGATATGCATTCCTTTTGAAGAATCCTGAACTAGTTTGTAATATGACCGTGACTAATATGTGCCCGTGCCAGCTGGCATGTACCCATATGCTAAAGCGCTCTTCTGTCCCGGTTTATGAGACGAATCGGGACTAATGTGTGTGAGAAATCATGCTTTTAGCCTAGAATCCATGAACCGGGACTGTTGCCACTATCAGTCCGGGTTCGTGACAAATCGAGACTGATGGGTCGGTATGAAAGTTGTTTCCCTACCTAGTAGTGTTGGAGACACCAACCGATACTGATAGGGGGTGGGGGAGGCGCCATGTGTGCTTTGCGGTGTCGCAGCACATGCCTTCAGTACTGGTTTTTTTAACCAGTACTAATATCTGATAGCCCTTACGAATCGGTACTAAATGCCCGCTCTGTAGTGGTGGTTATTGACTCATGAGCTTTAGAAAATTCTTATCTATGAGGCGTAAGTGGTAGATCTCCAAATCCTATTCTCCGTCATCTTTGTTGGGATCTTCTATGTTTTTGCCTCATAAATAGTAGGACAATGCTTAGGGGACGGGAACTCAAAGATTGTGAGCTTACACAGATATGACCCCAAAATATCAATACCGACGTGGTTCTCACCACGAAAGGTCAGTAGTTGTTATGGTAGGTCTGGGAGGGGTCAGGATCTTGTGTTAGGACATTTAGAACAAGGACGCACGGTTTTGCTGGGCTTGACGGCAATCTTGTTGAGCTTATTGAAGAAGACAATGGACGTAGCAAAATGTCATGCCATATCGATGGGCGTTTGTCACACCCTAACCCCGTCGACTTGCCAAAGATCATGCATCCGTCTTCAGCAATGATTTTGTATGACACATTTCTTTTAGTTTCATCTTGTGTTCACACCCTATCTTTTTATGAAATTCGTAGGAATGTGTTAGATATGATTTAGCTTGTAGGGAAGCTACTTTATACGCATTTCGAGAAGGGGTGCAAATCATAACCATATAAAAACAATTTCATAAAACTTTGATATTTGTTAAAACTCTGTCGGCAAGCGGAGAGGCAAAGCAAAGGAGCATCCTCATGTATCTTTGACAAGGCAAATGAGAGGAGATCGGTTCCTCGCTTGTCTGCCCAGAACAATGGTAGAGAAAGGAATGTGTATTGGATTGACATACCATAGGGCTCAAGGCTCCGAATGCAGTAGCAACTTGACGTCGAGAAAGGTTAGGGAACATATCAATGTACAATGTCGGGTTTAACATCATTCCACGAATTTTTAAATTCAAATCAAATTTACAAAACGAACTGAGCTTGGAGTGCGCTGTGAACTGTCACACGCTGAGAGATGGGCCTGGTGGGTTAGACTGGTGGACGAGAAGTCAGGGAAATATAATTCGGTAAACAGCGGTTTACATGTGGCTTTTACCGGAGAAACAAATACCAAATGTCCCTATTTTTTTGCATACCATACCTGATACCACGTACTAACTGTTACGGTTTTGTTGGCGCGGATTTTCGGTTTGGGTTTGAACATCTTCCATTAAAACTCAATTTAGAAGGTACCAGTAGTTGCAGCCTTGCAGGGAGGGGTACATGCCTCCAACCAAATTACAACATCTGTGTAATTACATTAAACAGTTAAGTAACAAATAAAAAAGATGCATTGCAGGTTTGCCACTACGTGTGCTGTTGACGGTTCTGATAGGAATAGCTTCATATCAAGGAGGCATAAGTGGTAGCTTGATCTTCAATTGTATCTGTTTAATTACAGGTCAAGAATCCTCATCTACCCAGTCTTTATTGGGGTGTGCTCTGATGTTGTCCCATATATAGTAGGAGAGGGCTCCATGGAGGGCAACTATGAGCCTGTGGGCTGTAGAAAAATGGCTTATTTCATGCCTCAAAATGCCACAAAATATCCGGGCCAACGTGGCTTGCACCGCGAAATGGTCACCGTAGTCGTAGGTATGAGAGGAGTCAGAATCGATCTTTCGTGTCATCTAAAATGGCACGTGTTACGCTAGGTCGAGTACATGGGAATACAGGAAGCACATGGCGGATCATAGCTTATGGAAGAGGCGGCCTCGCCGGCATTCGACTGGCCTCATCGAACTAACTTACAAGTTTGCCAACAAAGAAATTAGCTTTGGACTGTGTAGCTGCAATGGAGCCGACGACGAAATTGTCTTTGCACTCCGTGGCTGCAATGGAGCAGGGCCAAAGAGCACGTCACGTTAAGGCGACTGACCTGCCAAGCATATTAAATATCACTGAACAGTTTAAGAAGATTGCTCCACTGTGGACATTTCAATGATCGAATAGGTGTGTAGCTGACAAATGACTATCAAGAATGATTTTTCGAAAAAACATAAAGTTTGCATGAAATTAACATAATTTGTTTAGAGAGATTTATCGTGTACGGAAGCTACTTTGCACACTTTGCAGGTCTAGTTGGATAAAAACCCATAACCAGAAACAGAATCATAAGTTTAATTTTTAGAATTTCATCCCTGCCTAAGCGTCGTGAATTTTCCATCTTCCAAATTGGAAATTGAGCCATGTTTTAACTCTTGTGAACCATATTCCAAAATTTCCGATTGCATCTCACTCTTCTTAATTTAAGTGCATGTGCTGGTCACCTCACCGGCGCCGAAGGCAGTCACGCCTCACTTTTAGAGCCGGCATCCTTTGCGTTTGCAAACCTTCTACTAATCTGAGTGTGGACTCCTTCCTAATGGCAGAGCACACGCTATGCGTGTTGAGCTTCGATTTTATTTAGGTTTTTTCGTGGGATCAATCTCTCCTGAATGAGCAACAGGTTATTGATAGCAGGTTTTGTGTTCTCATAGATGATGCACTAATTAATGAGAATTATATATGCACTATTTAATTGTCTAATTGATGATAAACATGATTTACAACACCTACCTCCATCGGGGCCTCGGGGTTCCCGACCTAAATTTCTTCGCCAGGGCCCTTCGAACCCGCTGGCTATGGCTTTCCAAAACCCCCAACCCTGCCCCTTGGGCCGGCCTACTAGACACCCCTCCAAAGTCAGACTCGGATCTTCTTCGCTTGGGCTCCGCGGTGACCTTGAAAAATGGATCCTCCACGTCCTTCTGGGAGGACCTCTGGCTCTTTGGCTGTGCCCCAAAGGACCTAGCCCCTCAGCTCTTTGTTGCCTCAGCAAGACGCAACAGGTCGGTCAAAAACGCCCTCTCCAATAACAACTGGCTAAATGACCCCAGAGGGGGCATGCTGCCAGAAATGATCCCAGAGCTCTTTTTGCTGCTCTCCAAGGTTTCTCTCATCACGCTCTCCGAAGATGAGCCGGACCTGCGATCCTGGCGTTTCACACCGAATGGTTCCTTCTCGGTCCGCTCGGCCTACCGCCTGCAGTTCACTGGCCGCTGTCCAGCTCCCTCGCTGCTTAAGGTCTGGAAGCTCTGGGCCCCATCCAAATGCAAGTTCTTCCTCTGGCTTCTTCTACAAAATCGCGTCCATACTGCGGACGCCCTGCAATGTCGTCACCTTCCTAACTGCTACTTCTGCGCCCTTTTTCGAAAGAACTTGGAGACGCTGGAACATCTGTTCCTGGAATGTGACTTCGCCACGTTCACCTGGAGGCGTTTGGTTGCCCTTTTCAAGGCACCCGCTCTTGATCCGGCTCGCTGGAAGGGAGGCTGCCTCATCTCTTGGTGGGAGGAAGACATTCTCAAATCCGGGTCCCACAAGGGTGGCCTCTCCATCGTTTCAGGGACCATCTGGCACCTCTGGATCGAGCGTAACAACCGCATCTTCCACTCAAAAGAGAAAAACAGCTTGTCCTTCCTGCAACACCTTTCTGACGAGCTGCATCTCTGGGAGGCGGTAGGAGCAAGTCTAGTTTTCAAGTAATCTAGCTCGCTTGTACATTGTTCCCCGGGGGGACTAATCCCCCACCATTTACTTGTAATTCTTCTTCTTTTGATCAATAGATGGCAGTTCTCCTGCCCTTTGCTCAAAAAAAAAATTTTTGGTTGCAGGCCATGTGATCTCGTATATAGATGCATTAATTCGGTGAGGACCTTATATGAACTAATTCAAAATATGTATACTAATAAAAAATACATAGGATTTACATGGTGACGTCCAGTCATACTGATTAATCGTCGAATCGTAGTATGCCAGCTAATTAGTTTCCTGGCTACATTCAGGATTTATATTTCGCAATGCCAAAAATTTCGTTGCGGATCGAAATAACCGGATTTCACCAAATTTTGTGAAATTTCGACCGAAATAAAAATAGAGATTTTGTATTCTAAACAAAAAATATGAAAAATAGCAAACCAAGATGTCAAACCAGACCTGGCCAACGGGCTGGCCCGGTTCAGGCCCGGTTGGTTCAGTTACTATGCGACCGGGCCAACCAGGCCAATGGGCCTAGGTCTTGGCCCAGGTTCGGTTCGCACAGTAACCGAACCGAGCCGGGTCGGCCCAGTTTTTTATGGGTTTGTTTATTTTAATTAAAAATATCTCAATAAATTAAGAAAAATCACTATATTTCACAAATATACATTATAAATTGCATAAATACACTATATATCATTAGAAATATATATAAATGTATATATTTAATTAAATAAATATGCTACGGTGACAAACCGAATCGGGCCAAAACCGAACCGGGCCGGTCCGTTACTATACGAACCGAACCGGACCAGTCCGACGGACCGAGGCCTCGGCCCAAGTTCGGTTCGCTTCACCGAACCGGGCCGGCCCGGTTCATGAACAGTGTGGGCAGCCCGGTTCGCCCTTGTTGGCCTGGCCCGTTTAGCCACCTCTAAGTCAAACTATCCACCTCATGTTTGGACTACTCACTAAACTATCATAGGTTCTCAAATTAAGGATATTGTGGCTTCTTTTTTATATGTTCGTCTCTTGTTTTATAAAATTATTTGAATTCAAAAATTTCGAGAGCTGATTTAAATTTTGTTGTGGACCGAAATTCGCGAAATTTCGGCGAAAGAAAAATCTCCGGCTACATTTCATTAATGATAGCTGGTTTTGCCCTTTGCTTTGCAAGCTCTTTGGTATGTTACTACGAAATGTTTGGTATTATTAATCATATTAGTGTTCGGCTTGGTAATGTTTCTAAGACTAGCGTGCAGTTCAGGAGCTTGCTCTACTCTACATTAATTGCTTATGCCCTGTTTGGTTCTAGTATTCGCGGTGCAAAATTTCTTTGATTCTACACAGTCCGTATGAATAGCTTGATTTGTACTGGCTTTGGTTGCAGTGAGTGTAGAGGTGTGCATGTAATGGCTGTTGGATGAGTGATTTTTTCCCGTATATGTGTATCCTGCCGTTTTCTTTCACATGTCAATGTTGTCAAATATTCTGTTGTTGTTTTCGTAAAGCTAGGTTACTTTTCATAATTGCTGAGTTCTATAAATACGGACTCTGTAACACTCCAATTTTGAGCAAATAAAAATTTTTTGGTCAAATTGAAAATTGGGTTTAAATTCGAATTTCGTTTGAACTCGAGCTGACACATGGGCCCAGCTCTCTCTTCCCCTCTCTTCTTTCTCTCTCTCTCTCTCGTCCTCCCTGCCGTGTGGCCCTGCCCGGCTCTGTGTTGCTGCTCTGTGCCTGCTACTCTGCCGCGCCGCACGCGGCGCCAACTGGCCGCCACTCGCGCCATCATGCGCGCGCCACGCCCGTCCCATCGCCGCGCCGCTCGCCTATTCGCTCTGCTGAGCACGCCTTCGGACCAATCTACCCCACCCCGCGCCTATAAAGCCGAACGCCTCCCCACCGGCACCGATTTTCCCGTTTCCCCCAAATCTCACCGCGCTAGCGCCGACGACTTCCTCGCCGACTCCGTGAACCGTAACCCAATTACATCCGCTTGGAGCATCACCTTCTCTCCCCTAACCCGAGGTATGTTTCGGCCATCGGTGAGCTCCTCGACGCCAGACGCCTCCGTCTTCACCGCCTGCCGCCCTTGAGCCCGGTGAACACCTAGTCCATCTCCTCTTGCGCCTCGCTGGATTTCATGGATCGTAGATGCATTAGGTTAGTTGGCGTCGCCGTCGTGCCACCACCGTCGTGCCGTCACGTCCGGCCACCTCCGGTCTCGACAAGGTTCTCGTTAGGATCGTAGGAAGCTATAGATGTGAGGGCGTGCACACACACAGCCGGACTTGGCCCGCAGCACCACCGCGTCGCTCGCCGCCGTCTTCAGCCACGTCACCCGTCCAGAGGAAGACGAAGGCCATCAGCCGTCGGATTGGGCGCCAAGATTCGTGCACTGGCATGGCCAACCTGGCTCTAACTTGCGGGACCCACCTGCCAGCCGTCCCCACACGCGTTGGGTTCACCACGACTCAAGTCGCTGTCGCGTGGGCCCTGGTCCCACCTGGCGGTTAAGTGGTGGCGTCACTTGGTTTGGGCACCTTCTCCACGCGTTGGCGCCCTACGGAAAACTGCCTTCGTCGTATCCGCCCTGGCCGGTGCGGGCGGATGCATGCGCATAGGCCGTGGGCCATTTTCGCTACTGGGCCGCATCGTCGGTTGGTTCAGCCCGAAGGAATTAATCCACTTCCAGCGATTTAACCTTTTATTTGAATGCCGAAATGGTTATTGATTTATTTAAAATAGCTAAACGCTCCCAAAAATTCTATAAAAAATTAGATAAATAATTCAGGCCTATTCTAATTTATAAAAATATGAAAACGACCACTGTTAAAAAGGAAATGTCACTTTATAGTTGAGATAGTGGATTTTCCTATATAGAAATTGGTTAAACTAATGTTAGGATGATTTTGGTTATATTAAAAAAAGGGGAATTTGACCCTGTAAGATTATAAGAAAAATATAATAGGTAAGTAAATGCATTAATAAATATAGAACCTTATAAAAATATGAAAACATCCGTTGCGACTAATTTAACCACGGTATTAATTAGGGAGGTGCAATTCTCTTATTTTAGAAAATCCCAATACAGGTTTAAATGAATTCTGGATTATTAAAATAGGGGTTTCGGACTTTATAAAATCTCGATAAACTACCCCCGAGTGTATAAGTAGCTTAATAAATAGAGAGAGTTATGAAAAAGTAATTCTTGCCCATGTAAGTTATTAAATACATCATTAGGCAAAACACAATAAAAGGATCAGTGATTTCTATATTAATAAAACTATGTGCCAATCCTAGAAAATTATAATAAATTACCATAACACCTGAATAATACCTTGTAATTAGAGAAAGTTAGAAAAAGCCATCCCCAGTTTACTTTATAGTGTAGGAGAGTAATTCAAGGAAGAGTCGTCATCATACATCGTCCGAATAACCCTAAGTATACCAATACTACGGGAGGTTTCTACATAGGAAAATTATCATAATTAATAGTGTGGTTGAAAAACTGGGAATAATAAAATCGTATCAAGCCTAATGGCAACTTTTTCGTATTTTATACTAGGGTTTCATAATGGATAGGAACCTTTAGACACCTCCTAAGTTCCTAGAAAATTTAATAATTAATACTAAAGGAAATTGGAGACACTATAATTAATCTAAGCACCACTCATAGGTTTCCTCTAGGTAAGTAATTAGTAAACCAACGCGGTATTCTCTATATAATAGGTAAAACAAGATGATTTGATTGTTAATAAAAACTAGAACTAAGTTAGGAATCCTAACTAATGAACGAGAACCCATGTATATGGGATTATCATAGCTCTCACTTGAATCCAAAATACAACGCGTACGCCTACTTTTCAAACAAAAGATGAAATCTCGGTAAGGGAACTTAATCGGAAATACGACACATTTTAGTCTAGAACATCTCATGCATTAGTACCCTTAGTCGCACGACCTCGATGGCGTTATACCGTACCCGTGAGACTTTTTATAAAGTCTAACTCTTTATAGAAACTCATGGAATTCTCGTCTTGTTAAACCACTCATGAGAGATGAAGTACATCTCATCAAACGCTAACGAGGAACATAGCAGACAATGAAAGTACAGAACTAGAAATCCTTTATAATTAAACAGTATGCCTACAATGTTACTTGATAGAAGATGGGAATTTCACTCAAAGATGAGTTTCATTCACGAGGTACAAAGTGGAAGAGGGGACGGGAGCTCCGGCTCCTCTCCAGCACTCTCACCTCTCCTATCTCCCTATTTTCTAGATATTTGTGGCGGCGCTTCGCTTCTCTTCTCTACCTTTCTTCACCTCTCTATGCTTCAATTGAGACAAGTTGGGGTGTTTATAGCACCTTCTAAGCATGTGGGTACTTATAGTGTCGTCCCCTCTACTCTACCGACTTTGTATCTGATGGGGACGGGGTCCCAATCTTCTGACAGATATGGATAAACACGATTGGTGGAGAACTCGACGTTGACGATCCGACCTTGAACAGCACCGATCTAGGCCTGCAATCGCTACACCACCGTCTCCGTTCGTTATCAACCACACATGCGCACAGTCGACCTCATCACGAAGCCTAGTTTCTGCAAGCGAATCGAAAACACAAGTAAGAACGAAGAAAAAGCAATCTCGAATTACAAATTGATATTAAGATCACGAATTTGGGGTTCCATAAACCGAAAATCGGCGATACTGCGTTGGCAGAAAATTATCTAAGCACAACGTAAGTCTAACAATGACGGCTACGAGGTTTTTAATAGGCAGAAGGGCGGCGGCTAGGGTTTGGGGCAACCCCCCTTGCGCGGGATACGCGGGCCGAAGCCCAAACACAAGGTGACGCAGCACCAGGCGGCCCAACAGAATTTGGTCGCCTCTTGTTTCAATGATTGTGATCAACTCAAAAGGAATTTAGACTTGCGACCAGATCCGTTGGAAAGGTCTCATGGAGAGCTTCTCCGTAATGTACTTGAACACCCCAACGTAGTTGATATGCATCTGCTACGCCCGTTTGAAGACAGACTGCTCCGTCGTGACCGATCCAGACTCCAACTTGTGGTAGACTTGGTTCCCGACCTGTCTTGGCGCAGAGTACCATCGTCGGTGATCAACGCCATGATTCCTAAGTACAAGCGCAATATTATTAGGTAGTAACTCGCTCTTATCGATAGTATCTCGTGTATTAAGGAACGAGCCAACCTACTGGTTTAATTGTCGTGCACGTGCCCTTGTTATTGATCCTTGCACAACAGGTGGTGGAAGAGTGGACGCGTCGGTAGGAGTGATGTCCTCATCATCCTTCCCCTCTTGACTTGGAGTCGTCCTCGACTCAAACTCATCTTCTCCCTAATATGGCCGTAAATCTGAAATGATAAAAGTGGGGCTAACCCCGAAATCTGCAGGCAACTCAAGTTTGTACGCATTATCATTTATTTTCTCTAGCACCCTAAACGGATCATCCGCACGGGGCATCAATTTAGATTTCCTTAACTGAGGAAAGCGCTCCTTGCGCAAGTGTAACCAAACATGATCTACAGGAGAAAAAATCAGTTCCTTCCTACCATGACTACCAGCAATGCGATACTTGTTATTCATGTGTTCAATATTCTGTTTTGTAGTCTCATGCAGTTTTAAAATAAATTCAGTACGTTTCTTAGCATCAAGATTGGGCTTTTCAGATGATGGTAAAGGCAATAGGTCAATGGGAGCACGAGGATTGAAATCATACACTACCTGAAAAGGACTTACCTTTGTAATCGAATGTAGCGCATGCACTACAAGAAATATGGCTTTCTGTGACGTTTTTTTTGTGACAACTAAGTAATATGTCATTGATTTATGACGTTTTTTTAGAGAAAGCGTCATAAGAAATAATATATGGGTGTAGCCCAGCATTTTTGTGACGAATAAAAGAAAATGTCACTAACGGCAAGAAAAAAACGTCACAAATCAATATACCAAAGTGTTGTGACGAAATAATTTTGTCATTAGAATTTTGAAGTTTAAAATCTTGCTGATTCAAATATTTAAAATACGATTGAATCTAAAAATTGGAAATCTAACTGATTTAAAATTTCCATATACAATTGAATTAAAAAATCAAATATATAAATTTGAAATGGAATGAAATTTGATTTTTTTCTAATCCTGATTGAATC
>SPJY01017717.1:0-18131 GCA_005191435.1 Raddia distichophylla
AATCTATCCTCCATTATTTATTGTTCTCATTGTATATTTTCTTGGGGTCACAGCTATTAGTGTCTTTCTTGGTAAGATAAGGTGCTCATTGACATTGTTTATCCATAATCTTCATGTAATTATATTAATTTGTTCGTATTCTTTTGTCTTCAAGTAACTAATAGTTGGTCGTGCCTGCATTGACAGAATTTGGTCATTTTGAACTTCATGCAAGAAAAGAAAGAAGCAGATTTTCGTTATGGTCTTGTCCATGTTAGAGAGGATGCAGAATCAATTGCTTTCTATGGTGGTGAGGAAAATGAACGACAACTTTTATTGGATCGGTTCTGGAGGGCTTTTGAAAACCTAACTGTAAGCATTTCTCATATAAACTGTCCTTTCACCTGATGTATTTTATTCATCTGCATAACTTTGCTTGTTTATGTTGATGTTTTGAAAAAAAATGTAACACCAGCTATCAGTTATCGCTAGGTGATAGTCGCTTGCCCAGTGCTATACAGAACACAGATTCTGCTTTCAAATATAATATTAAAGAGAATATTATTTCTTATTCCATCGTTTTTTTCGTCCGTTAACCCGTTTATAGCCGTTCGATCTACGTTTCATCATTTTTTATTCTCGATTACATTGGAACCATGCTTATGGAGCTAGGTCTTTGGTCCTTCCATATGGGGCTAGGGACGTGCGAGGAATTTTATTTCTCCCATTGCAACGGCGAGCATCTTTGCTAATTTATAAGGGGCTAGGTATTTGGGCCAAGCTTATGGGGTTAGGGGTGTGAAAGGATGTTTATTTCTCCTGTTGCAACGCACGGGTATTTGTGCTAGTTATCTAAAAAAATAGAAAACTAATATGACATCAGACTTTGTACGATCAAATAAAAAGCACAAAAAGCCATATGTCGATCCATCGTGGGGGAAAAAATTTTCTCGCTAGCCCCTCTCAGGCTCCTCCTTGGTATTCTTGCCAAAAATTATACGCTATACAATTAGGAACGAAGGGAGTATAGCATAATTCACTCGGAGGCAGAACCATGATCCAAGCTTTGGGGTTACACTAAGTACTAACAAGGAGTGCTGCAGGAAACGACAACTGTGTCGGCGATCAAAATATCTGTGTCGGCGGCATAAAAACCGACAAAAATTAATTTGAGGTATGTCAACGGCAAATATAGGAACCAACGACATAGATACCACACGTACAATGTGTTTGGTTTCCTGATGCATTGTGCCGGCGGCCAACAAGTTGTCGACGACATAAGCCACGTCGCCTCTCCCGCCTTCCCACAATTTTGAATTTTAGAGCCCTCTAAATTGATCTGTGTCGGCGGCACAAAAACCAACGAAAATTAATTTGAGGTAAGTCGACGACAAATATAGGAACCAACGACACAGATACCACACGTACAATGTGTTTGGTTTCCACTGTGTCGGCGGTCAACAAGTTGTCGACGACACAAGCCACGTCGCCTCTCCCGCCTTCCCACAATTTTGAATATTAGAGCCCTCTAAATTGATCTGTGTCGGCGGCTAGCAGCTGGCCGACTACAAAGAAACTCCACCTAATAACAACTTAATGCCCTAGACGGAGGACTTCTCTGCCATGCGAGACCATCCTAGGAGCTCCATCACAAAGGGTAGGCAGACTCTATGTCGGTGACTAGCATAGAGCCGTCGACAAAGATCAAATAATGTCGGTGACCCTAATATGCCGATGGAGGACTTTTCTGTCATGCGGGACCATCCTATGAGCTCCATCACAAAGGGCAGACAGACTCTATGTTGGTGGCTAGGATAGAGATGCCGACAAAAATCAAATAATGTCAGCGACCCTAATATGCTGACGACGTAGACATGACAAAAAAGAAAGAAATACAGGTGGCGCAGGCGGGGCTCGAACCCGCAACCTCAGGGGCAAGCCCACGCCTTGCCGCACGCTGCTAGCCAGAAGGGAGGGATAAATTTGTTCAACCAAATGTGGCGCAAAATGTTTTTGAAAGGTATTTGCACACCTGTGTCAGCGGCCAACCTAAAGCCACTGACACAGACTCACCTTTGTCGTCGGCCTGAATTGGGTCGACTAATTAGGTATGACTAGCACGGGCATTTAGCCCGCTAATTAGGTATGAGTAGCACGGGCTTGGAATTCTTACGTAATTTTATTTATGCTATATGTTGATACATATGAATAGAATAAGTAAGAGTATGTTGATATATATATATGTTGACAAAAGTATGTATCTAATATCAAAAAACTAATATTTCATTTTTAAACAATTGGTCATCGCCGATTCATTCAATAGAATGAGTAAAATACAGGAAAATGAAAAACCTCGATGCAGGGCACCAAGTGACAACTGCAGCATAAGCGCTGCCACCACGGCTAAAAGCATACCACCTCGCCCTAAAGGCGAGCCAAAAATTCTATACTCTACAGCACCACCTCACAAAGCACCAACCTACAACCAACGCATAACCTACAAAAAACACCAGCCAACACCGGCCGCACCATTCCACGCGAAACTCGAGTAAGGACAAGGCGGCTCACAGAACAATGTTAAACCAACTAACAACCCTCAATAAACATGTAGAGGACTACAACAATGCCTTCAACAAGGTAGTGATGGCGCCTAGTCCGCAATCTTGATTTTCATCCACAGTCGTAGAAGGGACGCCCCTAACGGTGCCTCCAAGGAGGAAAACAACATCGAACCACACCGGCACCACCACTGGACCATGCAAGGGGCTAGGCAGGGCTTCGGCCCACAACACCATCCCATTTGATGTCATGCCGGAAGGGTAGCAGATGGATAAACAACGTGAAGATCTAGCCACCGACCACCTCCACCTCAACAACTTGTCATGAATCCCACCCAGCCACCACATGCACAACTGTCCGGAAGCTGTCTAGCTCCCATAGGAGAAGGGGGACGGGCCAGGCATAGAGGACGAGCCCGTGGAGTGGGGATGCATGGGTAGAGGTTCACCACAAGCCGAGGGGCGAGGGTATCCTTCCCTAAGCGTGAGATCTGTGGTGCTGCCACCCTCCTCGACCTAGCTTTCCACAAGCCATCGACGAGAAGCCACATGCATGGACGGCCATCGGAGCGACGATTACCAAGCGGTGACAAGCTGTCAGGCACTCTATTGGGACACCTGACCGAGGAGTTAGGGACTGCTCCCACCGTTCGAGCCGCCACCGTCACCACCATGGCAGGTTCCTATCACGCGCAGAACACTTCTTGAACCACGCCTCACCCGAATTGAGCAACCCGCCGCCGGATCCATGGGTCCCGCTGCCGTATCTGAACTACCAACCACCAGATATAGTCGGCGACGCCAGATCCGGCTGGACCTCCACCGGTGTGAACTACTACCTGCAGCACACGAGCACCTAAGAGAGAGAGGGAAGAAGGGAGAGGGAGAGAAAGCAATGGCCCCGCCGCGGCTGTAGAGAGGAAGAAGGGGGAGGCGACGACGGTGGCGTGGAGGGTCAACGGCGAGTGGGCTTAGTGGTGGAAGTGAAATTGCCCATGTGTCGTCCTAGGGAGAGCGCCTATACCCACCAGATACCTGTACTTTGTTGCGGCCGGGTGAGGTGAGGTGAGCGTGAGGGAGAGCTAGGGTTGCCGGGTTGGGGAATGGGGAATTTGGGGGATTTCCCCCCAAATTTTGGCTGCGACGGGCTCATGGGCCGAATGGGCCAGGGGGTGGGGCGGGTGGCTAGTTGAAGATGGTATTGGGTCTTTTAGTGGGCTGCTCAAGATGAAATGGCCAGAATAACATTCGAAATAGTCTTTTTCTTTTAATATAAAACCTAGTAGACATATATAGGGTTAAAATTTTCTAAAAAATTGAGGGGGTGCCCGTGCATACCGGGCACCCCCCTGGATCCGCCCCTGTCTCTTCCCGCACGCATGCTCTTTCCATTTATTTTTTTTAAATTCAAATGTGTACCCGTTGTATAGCTCCATCTACCCCACACCTGCTCTGTTCTTTTATTCTTTTCAAAAAATTTCAAATGACGCCTGGTTCCACGTAACCCTCGCCTGCTCTTTTACCCTCAATCATTGCATTTTTCTCCTACCTCAAACTCCAATCTCGTAAGGACATCGCCACAACATCTTATCCACGCCACCCTCGTTCTCAGCTTCTCTCCAGCTCTACTGTTCCTCCGCGCCTACGTCCCCGACATAGCCGTGGTGCCACACCACGCCTAGTCCAATCGCAGTGTCGTCGTGTCTCGCCACTCCCTTCGCCCGCTAGCTTGCCACACGTCTCGATCCTACGTACAGCGGTGCCCAGCCTCCCGCCAACACAGTGGACCATATGAACCATCTCTCTCTCTCTCCAGTAAAATCAAATTTTTTTTCCCTTGATTTTTCTTGCATTTTTTGACAGACAAAATCTTCGGTGGCGGTCACAGGTTGATGGATTCAGATATCTTGTGCATTTTCTATTTTTCAATAATGACGATTTACAAATTAGTAATGTTAATATCTAATTTGTGTGCCACTTATCTTGGTCTAATTAGCAACACCGCCTTCCCTCCAATTACTATTTATTGGTTCGGCCTTCCAGATCGAAGTAACAGACTTCCCATTCCTCTTCTCTTTAGTTTGTTGGTTTGGACGAGTACATGACCAATAATTCTAAAGAAATAGTGCAGGCTCCTGAGTTGACGCTTCACCCTTAGCATGTATGATGTCGTTGTGGAGATGCCAGACTTGCCAGAATAAAAGGAGAATTTCGGGTGTGTTTGGTTACCTGAATGAGATGATTCATGTATGGGACGGTACATAATTTATGTCCATCTATGTGTTTGGTTGGGTGAACTGTACCAAATCATCGTGAACGGTGGGATAAAGAAAATAGAATATTATCTCAATATGTTGTATGAGTTCGTTCGCTCGATTTGGTCGAACGACACCGTACAACTTTCCCTCGCAAGCTCTTAATTCATCTCAATTCATATTTTTTATTTTATATTACACCAAATTTCAAATTGATTTTAATTTAGAATTCGGTTTAGATTTGAAATTCATTTTAATTTTTAAATCTTTTTTATTTTATAGATTTTGAAATTTAAAATGTTTGAATTTTAAAAAAATATTTAAATTTTCAATACACCTCGAGTATTGAATTTAAAACTTAATTTTAGTTTTCAGACTAAAATTTATTTTTTTAATTTGCGTTCAATTTTTTGAATTTCAAATTATTTTTTATAACTTGCTTGATCCTGAATTGAAAATAAGCCTTGAGTTTTGAATCAAAAATTTAGATCGAATTTAAATTTGGTTTCAATTATGAATTCAAAATTTGATTTCAATTTTGAATTTGATTTCAATTTTGAGTTTATTTCAATTTGAATTTGATTTCAAAATTCAAATTTTAAATGTAGTTTGAATTTATAATCCAATTTGAATATTGAATCATATTTGAATGTTAAATTTAAAATTTGGTTTGAATGTTGATGTTTAAATTAAATTTAGTTTAAATCATACAAAATAAAATCATACGTAAGGTTAAATTTTCTCAACATATAAAGTGCTATTTGATTGTATTTTAATATTTGAACCATTCTACATCATCACTTACAAGAAACCAAGCAAAATCTTATATGATACTGTTCGACCAACCAAACATCTGACTTGAATCATACCGTAAAGAACCATCCTATTCAACTTGTACCATCTCATGCAGGTTCAACCTGGTACAAACTATCAAACACACCCTAAATGAACAAAGAGATGCATTATTGGGTTGTTTGTTGTTGTTGCATCTTAATACGAAGCTCTTTGATTGTTAAAAAGGACACTCGTTTCTTGGAATTAATTTGTTGTTGAATTGAATTAGTGAACCATAAAACCATATAAGTAGACTGTGAATAAAAAACCATATGTGTCTATGGTGAATGAGAAAACCATATACAGAGTGAATTACAAAAGCACCTTAATATGAAACATCACCATAGCTGCTATGATGGTTGAAGATAGTGGAATCATATGTGTAGAAATTGGCTTTTCAGGTTGCTCCGATGAAAGACAGTACGCGCGCGCGCGCGTGTATGTCTTTTTCACTTCTCACTTCTATACAATTTTCTGTTTTTAGATGTTTGCTTGCACTTTCAAGTGATATAATATGCATTATATGTCGTTCTGCAGCTGAGATATCATTTATATCATTTATGTTTATGATGGGCGCAGACGCGGGTCCCGATCTTCTGGTGAGAAACGACGAGGATAATTTGGTAGGTGTCACGGAGACCTAAACGATCCGGCTTCCAACCCGCAAGGAACTGAAAATCCCGGCGATCGCTAAACCACCAAGACGAGTGCTATTGTTGAAAAAATCCTAGGATCAATTCTTTCGAAAACGGACCGTTGATCGATGGGAACATGGGTAGCCGCGGCTGCACAGCTTCATGTACTGTCGGACGTCACTGCTGGACCGAGGAACGTGAAGAGCACGTCTAGAACAGCGCCCACGTGCACGTCCACATGTTGTGCTCATGTTTGGTCTAACAAATCAGCTCTACTAATCGTTGTGCTCGTGTTTGGTCTAACTAATCAACTCTACTAATCACGCAACAAAGAAAACATTGGCTCAATACTTTTTCGGTGCTAAAGTTTGCACCTTTCCTTGGCCCTTGGCCATCTATTTATACTAGAAAAATTACAAAACTCCTACTCAAATTAGAACTACTAATTCTAAACAAACTCCATCTCTAGTACTCCTACTTCAGATAAACCTAGTCCAACTCAAACTAGACAAACTAATATTTCTATCAAGATTAGAACTAACATCCGGTTCCTTCTAACGCTAATTCGAGGCCACAAGAAGCTACTCCAAGAACACCTTGAAAAAAAAATTAAAACATTTATCGTAATTCAACGCAAGCCAGCCAGCATCAGGAATTAGCGCATGAGAGGGACCCAGTACATACAAATATCGGGATGAAAGGAACATCCATGAAAACAACGGCAAACCTCGCCGAGGATTGCCGTAGCTTTCGCGCACAGACAACCACAAAAAGAAAAAACAGTCGAACAGAAGAAAAGCAAGGGAACTCTAGGCGATTTCGGCAATCAGCATAAGTGAGGAACATATCATAATCCCCAAAAATAAAACTCAGAGATTCTACAGGAGAAAAAGGCGCGACCTTTCCATCGATACAGTCCAAGAAGAACTGCTACCTCGCTATTTAGAGACAACGCCTTCGACTTCGAGAGCCCAGCCGCAGTCGTGAGCCGGCGGCTTGGGTGGGAGCGGAGGAGGGGAGGGTCGAATCTTGGCATGAAGATGGCGCGCGCCAAGGCTCGCTTCCTCCTCCTTGCCGTTGACACGAGCTACGCAAGCAGTAGAGGGAGATTAGGGAGAGGGAGAAGAGGAGGAGGAGGAGGGGGAGAGAGGATGAGGGAGGAAGTGAGGTGGCCGGTGAGGATGAGGTGGAGGCGGCGGGATCTCCGTTGGCGATGGGCGCCCAACAGGCGGCAGCTCGGCGGCGGAGGGAGCTAGGGGGTGGCGTGGAGGCGTGGAGCCGGCGAGGACGAGTCTGGGCGGGGGGTTGACGGGGTGCGGGCCGGGCAAGGAGATGGTGGAGGGGAGGAGGAGAGGGAGGGCAGCAGTGGAGAGAAAGAGGGAGGAGGGACGCGCGGCTGGCAGTGAGGGCGCGGCCCGTGAGGGTTTCATGCGCAGGCGTGCGTCGTCGGGCGTGCGAAGACGGACGACGTACGAAAAAGAAATACCAAGAAAAAAGTGGAAACTCTATTCTCTTTATTATTATATTAGGTAAAGATATATTAGTTTTGTATTGATAACTCCTCCAAGCCACCGTGTCAATTTAATTGTGTTTTTACGTATAATAAATTCATTTCATTTCCTTTCGTTCCTTTCTTTAGTCTCGAGAGAGATGGGATACTACTGCATAATGTTATCCTGCTAGCTAGCATGGCGACCCACGTATTTGTACGGATAGATTTGTTAAATCCTATTTATATTTAACACAATATTTTTGGTTTAATAAAAACAAAGAACTATACCGCTATAATAGATTGTGCGTATTTTCTCGTTGAATTCAACTAAAGCATTTTTTATATCTATTCGGTTATAATGAAGACTCACTATATTGTTACTGTGGATTTTACTCCATTTAGTGTGATTTGATTTCTAGTCTTTTAGTTAGATCATCGTGCCTTTGCAACACATAGTATTATATTGCTTTTGACTGCTATGCTTTGAATTCTCAAATGCTCATCTTCGTAAGCTCTCGTCGAGTGTTCTTGCTGCCTCCGAATCATATAATCCCTAGGATTTTAATATCTGGAGTTTAGGATTCTACTATTTTTTATTAATCGGAGAATGTACTTACTTCTAAACTTTGAGAGCTTTCTGAATTGGACGCTCTTGATCTCGCAGCCAATCAACACCAGAACCAGAGTGGTATATCATGCTGGCTATGCTCGAGGGGTATGCTTGATGACATGATCCATCTTTGTGGCGGTTCCTAGCTGCCATTGTGTTTATTGTCCAATACAGAAACGATCTATATAGATAATCGTACTCATCTGATATGAGCGATTAAGATGTTATCCAACCTTTTCTTTTATTATTATATTTAATTACTTCTGATATTACCATTGAACAGATCTAAACCATTATAATTTGGTCCACTATATTCGACGGTCTAAATCTTTATCTTTTTTCTGTAATTAACGTGAGAATTTCTAGTATTTTTTATTAATGTGGAAATTTCTAAGATTTTAGAATTAACTAATTGTAGTTGATATGGACAATTGGTTTCAATCTCAACCTTTATAATATGGGCAATTGTTATGGATGAAGCATATTTTTTTAATTTTTTAATTTATCGTAGTTAATATTGACTCATATTTTTTAATCTAGGTCATTATAATTTGGCTCCATTGTTAATCCAACGTCCAAAACAATCTGGGTGATGTGGATTAACGTGGTGGCTTCATTGGTGGTGGTTGTCATCGTCGTCATAGCACCAGCAGGACCAACAACAACAACAACACACAACAACAACAATAACAACAACAACAACAAATTTCAGGTTTCGTACGAAGATTTACCTTTTTGTATAGGCCAAATGCCCGATGCTTTAGTTACTATTTTTGAAGATCTTAAGCTTGAAGACCAATTAATATTATTTTTTCGATATTTCTAAACTTCTGTCGAAGACCCATAATTTCTTCATGGGCTGAGCGCTGCTGCGCTGTACGGTGATTATGCATAACACGAATTAACCACGGGATTTTTTGAACAAGCAAACATGTGCATTTTCAATTACAGGTACTATATAGGAGTATATGATGTAGTGATGTACTGATGTCTGATCTAAACCACTGATTGAACTCTTTTGAGTCTGCGGGAGGTTTATGATATTTAATTACATCCGGATCCTTGAAGAGTGAAGACACAACATTGGGGACCTGTTTGTGAAATATGTAATCTGGAGGGGCAATGCGGTCTGCCAGGAGGCGAGGCGACTAGCGAGCAGAGGCACTATAAATGGGCGCGCCTGGCGCCTCTTCCCCCAAGCTCCTCCCGCTTTTCCTCCTCGCCTACTCTCCCCCGCCGGCCGCCGCTGAGCACACGCTGCTCTGGTCGTGTAGGTAGAGAGAGGGTAAAGCGAAGCTCCAGCAAGCGCACCTTCGGCGGCAATGGCGGAAGCGGCGGCGACCAGGAGGTGGGCACCGCTCACGGCTGCGCTCGCCACGGCCCTCTTCTTCGTCGCGCTCCTCGCCGGCAGCGTCGCGCTCGGGGGCGTCTCCGGTGGCCGCGTCCTCGCGGGGCTCAGGTACCTAGCTAAACCTCTTCGCCGTCGCGCTCCCATGTAATGTAATGTGGGTGCGCTAACGAGCTCCGCTGCTGGCCTGCTGCCGCGCTAGCTCCTTCCCCGGCGGCGAATATTATTGGGCGGATAATCCTGGGCGCCTTTTGAATTTCCCGTGGTGCTTCCACACGAGTCGTTTGATTTCATGCTTCGCGGTTCCTTGTCGATGCATTTACCGTTTGCCGTTACAGGGTTGGGAGCAAGGCCAGGGCGGCGGCGGCGAGTGGGACAAGGCGGTGGCTGCGGAACTCGTCATGGCCGGCTGCGGCGGCGAGGTGAGACCGTGAGAGCACTTCCCTCTCCTCGCGTTTCGGTTTCGAACGTACAGCACCGGCGCATCTGGAGCGTCGGCTCCCCAGGAGCTCCTGATCAGGGCCGTCCAGCTGCATCTCCTCTAATTTACATGAGAATTTCATCGACTAACATGCTAGCTAGCTTCATTTATGGTTTGATCCCACTATAATGGACGGTGGACGTTTTCTTTTTCTCTAATTTATATGAGACTTTTTTTTATTAATATGGTGCTTTCGTTTCTCTTGATTTTTACACATATAATAGATAAATTTTTAGTATTTTAAAATTAACGTGGTGGCCGTTGAACTCTACTCTGCTGATGAGGAAGTTACCTATCGGGATTCAGCTTAAGATATGCGCCTACATATTTCTCTAGAATCTATATACACTACGGTAAAAAGATCGGTTTGCGCCTCTCTGTCTCATTTACTTACCGCATCTTGATATCCACTGCCTGCGAGTGCCTTCATGCCTCCTACACTTATGTTCTGATTGCTTCCGTCTGCTAGACTTGTGTAGAAATTTACGCGCTAACTGTGTGCCTTAACTTGACTAAGTGACTAAGTGCAACCAAAAGTAAAAATTGAAATAGTCCGATTCACCCCTCTCTCGACCTTAGGTTCCTTCACCTACGCGCGCCCCGACGGGACAGGGATCCATCGTCGGATCACTGTGATATCACATTAATCAACGGTGGAGATATATTCTCTTTTTTCTTTGATTTATGTGGAAATAACTCTGATTAATCAAGGTTATTATAATCTAGTTCTTGATCGAACGGCTGAAATAATCTAGGAGACATGGATTAATGTGGTGGTTCGTTTCATCTTTCTTTATATATAAATAAAAAATAATAACAGATTGATTATTGTCGAATTTCAGGACGGAATGGGAGACGACCCTGGCGATCGTGACGCTGGGCTTGGATGTGACCGCTCCGGCCAACCGATACAGGGCGTTCCAGTTCGAGATGGACCGCCAGTTGGCCCAAACGACGACCAAGCCGCATATCCAGAAGCGCCCGGTGCTCGGCAAGCAGAAGCGTGTGCCCGATAACTGGATCCACGTCACCCTCAGGGGCAAGGGGCAATCAACGGTTACAGTGGCCATTAGGACAGACAACCAGTACCTCGTAGGTTTCAAGACGCAGGGAGGTTCCTGGTTCGCTTTCAAGGGGGAGGATCATCTCATCCCTGGGTCGACTGCCCTCGGCTTCAGAAGCGACTACAGCTCTCTCACCAGCGGCGGGAGCTACAGAGATCTGGCGAATGTCGTCGTCGGCAAGAAATCGGCGGAAGAAGCTCTGGCCATCCTGGCGAACTACAAGAAGGACTCTGTCCCTGATAAAGAGCTCAAGAAGGCGTTGATCAGGTTCGTCCTGATGCTGTGTGAGGCTGGGCGGTTCGCGCCTATCCGCGCAGATGTCGTTGCCGCGTGGGATCAGGAGGAGGGGGGCAGAGTTCGCCAAGTCGGTGTTGACCTCACCGTCAAATGGAAGATCATCTCCTGTGCTCTGCTTACATGGGAAAAGATCAAGAAATGGGACAAAATCCCTGAAGCCCAAGAGATCGCAGAGCTTGGGGATCCAAAGATGAAAGGCCCAGAGGAAGCCGCTGCGAACGTGTATTACATTCTTCTGGCAACAGCATGCGACGACCCTATCTGAAAATAAGTAACATAACCCAATCCTCTGTGTGTGTGTGGTAGCCTGGTAGGTGCACTTGTGCACATGGAATAACATATATAATCCTCATTTCGCTGAAAAAACTGTAGACAATATTTCTCCAATGTACGTGTTGCTAAAATACTTGTTGCTTTGGAGGATTCGCTGTTGTTTTGGCATGCTATTTTGCCTGAAACTCTGTTTCTTTCTTAACCTACCCTTCAATGAATTAGGTAGCTCGCCCAATTTTTCAAAAAAAAAAAAATTCTCACATGCAATGCTTGTTTCAGAGCCCTGTGCTTTGTGGCAGATGCACTCGTGCACATCGCCGAACCAAGCAGCGTAGCGTGTGGTGCCATCCCCATGTATGCAGCAACGATGCCGGCTAGCTTTCCCAAATCCCAATGTTCAACCCCGCACAATATTTAGTAGATCGATGGGCAGAAGGGGGGACAATTGATTATTTGCCCTGAAGTTTGGTTACCTATCAATCTGGATTCAGGTACAGAACCTTCCTCTTGGCTTGAGAAATGAAAAGTGGGGGCGAGAGATAGCAGGGCTGGTGGGTGAAGTGTAGAAAATTCAGACCGATGGTAAGGGGAGGCTGCTAGTCAGGGACTTAAGAGCCAGGGTCAAGCTCCAATGAAGGAGCCACTTATGAGGGGTATACTTCTGAAATGTCCGAGGAGAGATAAGGAAGATTGGTTTGGCATTGTTTATGAGAAGGTCCCCTACTTTTGCTTCAGCTGTGGTATTATCGGCCACTCTGAACTAGACTGCCCTAACCCAATTTCTAGGGATGAACTCGGCAACTCTCCCTACAATGAGAAACTTAGAGCGGTGGAGGAAAGGAAGCGCCCAAGCGGTTCTGATTGGTCTGGAAGGGCAGATAGTACTTCTTGGAGATCAAACAGCTCGAGCAAGTGCTCTGATCCAGGAAGAAGGGATGGGAAAATTCTGATGCTGAAAGAGAATCTGTTCCTGAGGACTCAGTGGTTGATTGCGAGGAAGAGGTCACTTCCCCCATTAAAACAATTGAAGCCAGGACCCGGTTGAACCAGAACAAGGTACAAGCGAAAGCTCTGTTCCCTAAAGAGGATCTAAGTAAGGCATATGCATCTAGGAAGAGGAAACCACTAGAGGACAACGGTGGATGTATCAAACCAAGTAAGCAGAATTTGTTGTTTGACGTTCCAGGAGGAGAGCTTGCTTGCACAAGGGGAGGGGAGCAGTAAAGCGGAGCAGATACGTGATGAGGTTTTCGTAGGAGATTAGGAGAAAGGACACAATGACAAGAAGTTGAACGCGGGGCTCCCAGGATAGCTCTGTGACCAAAAATGAAGATTTTAGCTTGGAACTGCCGGGGGCTTGGGAACCGGCCGGCAGTTCGAGGGATTTTGGATCTCCAGAAGCAAGAAGAGCCCGTTGTTCTCTTTTTGTGTGAAACTAAGAAATCAGGAAGGGACATGGAAATGTTTAGGTGGCTGTTGCATATGCCTCACATGGTGGCTAAGGATTGCAGGGGCAAGGGGTCTTGCCCTTTTCTGGAAAAGGGATGTTGATGTGAATCTGTTGAGCTTCTCCAGAATGCACATAGATGTGGAGGTAAGCACAGGGAGGGGTCAGAGGTGGAGGATTACAGGAATTAATGGAGAACGTGATAGGGACAAAAGTGGAGTCTTGAGGACTTTAAAGAACCATTCAGACCTTCCTTGGATCTGCATTGGAAATTTTAATGAAATCTTGTTTCAACATGAGAAAGAAGGGGGTAGACCGAAGCCTCTAGCTCAAATGCAGAAGTTTAGGGAGGCCCCGGAGATATGCCAGTTGTCTGAAATCAATTTTCGAGGGGATCCTTTTACTTGGTGCAACAATAGCATGGTTATAGTATGCACATTTTAAGATGAGGCTTACCAACTTTTCCCACTCCATCTAGTGTGCTATGGTTATATACAAGAACCACTCCAGACAAAATCACAAACCTGACAATTCAGGTAAAAACATGGTGTACCATGTTATTTATACGGCATGTATTGACATGAAGGAAATTCCTATGATGAATCAATATTCTAAAATGCTTTATACAGCGTATTCCGTTCGCAGGCCGTTCCCCTGTCGTGTCCACATCGTTCTTTTTCCTGGCCCGTCCTTCCGTTGCGATGGTCGGCCTTGATACGTCCACGTCGGCTGCGTCTACCTACTTTCGCCCGGTCCTGCCTCCTTCGCGACGTGCCCTCCTGTCCATGCCTCCGCGTGCCGCTCGGGGCCAGCGCTGGTGGTTTTGCAGATGGACCTTGTCATTCGCCCGTTTCCTGTTTCTGTCCTCAGGATTTATTCTCCAGTCCCGCTGCCGTGTTGGCTACCTGTGCCATTCTCTCGTTTTGCCCTTGCTATTTGCCTTTTCATGCGTTTTGATCCTTTTGGCTTGTGTAATTACATCCGGTTTTCGCATGAATTACTTCCTCATGCCATTGTTACCTTCGGTTTCTTCGCAGGTTGGTGCCTGTTCGTCCCAGCATCGACTTCTCCGTTGTCCCTCTGTGTTTATCGTGTTCTCCGCTGCATCGCCGGCTTCCAGCTGGCCTTGGCCGATTTTTGCGCCCTCTCTTTACCGGATTCTACATGCCGCGCCGCCCCTCCCTCCTGCGCTGTCGCCTTGGTCGAAGGTTTTCTCCTGCTCAGGTTCCGTTGCCTCGGTGTCGTCGTTCTCACCGCCCTGTTCGTACGTCCTTCCATTCTGTTTTCTTGGTTTTTGCTTCTTCATGTCTTGCTTGCAGCTCTGCTTTCGTTTGTTTACTTGCTGCGGTGCATGTGCAGTTGTTCTGCCGCGCGTCAGCCGTGAGGATGCCGCGGCTAATCGCCGGCGCAGGCGACATTACCTGTTGTCAAGGCTGGCTGGTTCAGGTTTGTGCTCATCTTTTTCCTTTTCTACGTTCCTAATTCAATCAAAAGACCCTGATGTTTATGTGCCGCTTCCAGAGATAATTGACCTTCAGCAACGGTCCTGCTTATACTCAGTAGCTTCCATTGCCTCGGTTTTGTACTACATGTGCCTGATGCGCTCTTAATATACTCCACAAAAAACTGCAGATGCACAGAACAATACACACAAATAGCCAGATCAGACGCTATGCCTGCTAGCAGCAAAGACCCTATTGATACAACCGTTGCATATCTCAGTGAACTTAACCCGCACGAGGCACTGGTTAGAACAAAAGGACTCCCTAACTACATTATAATCTGCACATAAACACGCATATGCATCTGACTAGATTATTTCTTATGCAGGGCAACAAATATAGGGCTACAATAACTCTGAAAAGCTTAGCTATGGGATACTCATGGTGGTATAATTCTTGCAACAAATGCAAGAAATATGTCCAGTACAGAGACAGCGGCTTTAATTGCCGCATGTGCGGTCCAACGTCAGCTTCTCCAAGGTGAATAAACACTTCGAAATTGGGCAAGAGATTTGCCTCTCTTTTTTTGACCGCGGGAGCGGGGTAGGGGGATTTGCGTTGGTGGAGTACACGAGAAGGACTGGTTGCGTATTTGAGACGGAAGAACTCAAGAGTAGGCCATAGCTTGTGTTGGGAAGGAACGCACAATGGTGCCAGGGCAGCCCGGGTTTATAATATAAGAGTCAAGTTCCTGCTGAATTCAAACACTTGAAAAATACCCGTAAAATACGCACCAAAGCCCTTATCAGTATCTCCATCACACCGGAACCCTTCCGCATGGTCCAACACATATTGGGCGGACCATTTGGCATAAATAGTGCTACTTTACAGTGATATGCGTATAAATAGCGATAGATCATAAATAATATTGGTTAATGAATAGTGATGATCCTCTGACGGATAGACCGGCCGCTGAAAAGGGCCTAACGATACGATCTGTTTTAATGGAATATGCGTGCGGGCCGGTTATTTAATTTTGCTAAGCTAAAATAGTTAAGCCATGGAATACTCATAATACAATATACAAGGGTTTATACAGCTCATTTGATGTCAGGGTACACATCTCGCTACGTATACACAGCTTGGGCAGGTGAGAATATAAAGCACGTGTACGACGGCAGTTCGGCACGCAAAGTTATTAAACTCTTTTGAATGTCACACACACACGTAAAGTACTTAATAGTGCTTTTGTGTAAAAATTCTATTCTAAAATGCTTTATACAGCGTATTCCGTTCACAGGCCGTTCCCCTGTCGTGTCCACATCGTTCTTTTTCCTGGCCAGTCAACACTATCCTATGTAATCGACTCATGCACACCAATCCTCTCCGACAAAGGTAACATTTCAATTACAGTTACAGGTGCCAATACTGCTACTGATAACAAAACACCTCCCGCTAGAACAGGTGACAGCACAAGCCATGGAACCACCCCTTCCACTCCACCAGACCAGCAGCAGAGTACACTCACTGTAAGTTCATACCACAAAAACATTACTCTATTAATACCACCGTGCTCTTTACTAAAAAGAATATGTTTAATTAATTTCATAAAACATGCACAGGACCCTTACACACCACCTAACATTACGCCCTCTGCATCATCCAACGAACAAGTTTTATGTGACAGTAACAAGGGAAAGAGGTACATTTACTGCAAGTACACATATACATGTTACAGCAAAACGTACGTCTCAAAATAACATATACATGTTGTATATGCAGACCAGCTACAGACACAACAGCATCAAAAAAAGAGACGGCACAAAAGAAGCTCTTCAAAGGAAATGACTAGGCCCATACAATGACGTATCATATGACTAGCCGATGTAGCGGCATGGCAGAGCAACGAGCACACTATAAATACAAGAGTGTGCAGCAAAACAGCCACTGGCCACTGCAATGGGTAGTTATGCATAAATAAGCCTACTATGTTGTTTATATTTTGTGCTGCTTATATAAGCAGACTTGAACAGCAACCGTTATGTAACATAACTCATCCAGACTGCTATCGTCTGTAATATATATCACCGGCCTTGCATATCAAACTTCACAATCGTAATGCACACAACAAAAAAAGTATCCTTCTAACAACAAGGTCTCAGCTAAATAAAAGCCCTTACACCGGTTAATATTCAGGCTAAACAAACAACACAGACATATTCTAACTACGCCATCACCTGTAAAAATCTCATGTCAATGCAGCGCAACAAAAACACCACCAATGCAACGCAGCGTATCGCGTATACCCCCTAGTATCTTATGTGAAGGAGCTGCAATGTTAGCTGCTGACACCTTGAATTTTTGGAAAAAAGAAAAACTCTGGCGTTCATGTCAATGCAGCGCAACAAAAACAACACCAATGCAACGCAGCGTAGCGCGTATACCCCCTAGTAAGATAATATTAGGTGTAGGAGGAAGGAGAGCACTTGTACTCGGCAGCTAGAATAATCATGATGCAACAAGCAACATGTGCAAAATTCCGAAAAACATTCTTGAACTGAAGAGATTAGCTTAGACAAATTAAAGTGCATCTCTCAGCATGCATCACTTTTGTTTAACCATTATTCGAGAGGATAATTAAGTCAAATAGCTCAAAAGGGTGCCATAAAAGAATAGCGTTCAATATAGCATAAGGGTGCCATAAAGAATAAGATATCGATAAAGCATATCATATGAAAGTTCAAATCCACGTTTCACTAAATGCGGATGACTGCTTCACTGATAATAAGTCATGATGAACCATAGCAAAAATACATAAAGTATCATTTTAGTATATATTTTTTTTGAGCTCAGATACTTTGCCTTGCATAATATTTTCAGACCGCACAAACGATTTGGATACCCTTTTTACCTTGGACAACACATATCATTAGTTTTCAAAGAAATCAATGACAAACTCTACAGGTGGGTGAGAACTATATGTGTCACTGAATAAATATTCGTGTACCTTATGAGATTCTTATGCACTGGCAGCATGTGCAAGCATAACTGCATAAGTTTACCATTGGCATATCCAACCAAACATAGCCAGTTTGTACTTCCTAGCAAGATAGATTGAGATACAACTATTAAGCAGAAAGAAATGCTATCCGGTAACAGATAGCTTAATTAGAAGTAGCATTTGCCACAAGCCTAAAGCATAGGTGACAATTTCTCAATTACAAGACTGATTCATGAATTACTTGTGAAGTTATAGGATATTGATTTATCTCATTTTCTTTCCTCTTGAAGAGTGCATGCTGATATACCAAAATAATTATTTCATGGTAAGTTGGAAATACATGGAGGTAAACACTACAACAATAAGCTAACAACCTCGAGATTATATAAATGAATGAAAAACAGTTGAAGCCACC
>SPJY01017755.1:0-11451 GCA_005191435.1 Raddia distichophylla
ACATGATGACAAAGGCAGTTCGTGCTACTAAGTTTGAATTTTGCTCAAGCTTAGTTGGTGTTACAGTTTAAGTTCTAATAACTTTTGGCGCACGGTGATTTTTATTATTGAAGTGAGTTGATTGATGATATTTCATTTGCTATAAGATGGGAATTCGTATAAAGGTGTAGTTTGTTGAAATATGATCCGAATTCTAATGTGAGTCTTGTGGGGATGCCTAAAGGGCCCACGGTTCGGCCATGGTGATTGATTGTAGTTAGTTTTGTCCACCCCATATATACCTCTTGTAAACCGCACGGGAATGAAGACGACTCATTTGTTATTCCCCTGCATTTGTACTCTCATGATATAGTGAATTTTGCCGGTTGGCGCCCGTAGTTTTTTCCCGTAAGGGTTTTCCACGTAAAAATCTTGTCTCATGTTCAACCTTTGGTTTGCAATATTTGCTTACACTAAGTAAGACATGCCTTGCTTGGTAAGGACCCTATGACACTTCTTCTTGATGTTCCCCCCATCCAAGTCTCGTTCCTAGGTTTATCTTTAGGTGGCGACTTGGGGACGGACGTCCGACCCCTACGCATGGTCGTCGAATGCTTCGCGTAGGCCCGGTCGGCCCACCAACGGTGCGTCCGACCCACTGAAACAACTCGGCGCCCCACCGGAACAAACTTCTCCCGCTGTTGTTTCGCCTCCGTTCTTCCCCTAAATCGAAGGCCGCCGCAGTGTGCTCGCGAATCCCTCCTTGTTTGCATGGAATGACGTCAGCGATGACGTAAGCGAAAAGATTCCTTTTCGGTTTTCTCTTTCGACGGCCATAGATTTTTACTGGTTGCTCCAATGCACGATCTGTTTGCACCGCTGCGTTCCTCGCATTTTTACTAACAAAACAAGACCAATGTTGCTATATAAAAATTTATTGAAACAATTTGTTATCCTAATGCAACAATTAGTTTAGCCTGTTGAAACAATATGGCTAGCCTGCTGAAACAATTACTTTTGCCTAGTGGACGTATAACCAAGTGAAACAGTTGGTTTAGCCTATTGGAACAATATATATAGCATGATAAAACAATTGGTTTAGCCTATTGAACAATATATATAGCCTATTGAAGAAACTAGTTTAGCCTATTGAAACAATTTGTTTAGCCTGATGAAAAATTAGTACAGCCTATTGGAACAATATGTTTGGCATGCTGAAACAATTAGTTTAGCCTGTTGGAACAATCTATCTAGTCTGTTGAAACAATCTGTACAAGCTATTGGAACAATATTTTTGGCCTGTTGAAATAATTAGTTTAGCCTACTGGAACGATATGTCTAGCCAAGTGCAACAATTAATTTTTTTATTGAAACAATATGTCTAGCCTGCTAAAATAACTTGTTTAGCCTATTGAAAACAATCTGTATAGACTGTTGAAACAATTTGGCTAATAAAAAAAGTATTTAAAATGAGTTTATTAGGATTTTAGATGAATTATGAAATTTGTTCTATGCATTTTGAACTCCAGATGAACTAGAGACAAAAATGAGAAAATTAAATAGAAAAAAATAAACCTCTCATTTTTTGGTAGCAGCGACAAGCAGTGCATCAGCGAGGGATGCTGGAGCGTTGGTTGCTGGGCCACACTGCTAGGCCGCGTGCGTCCGACGCTGTGGACGTACGGCGGAAAGCATTATCGTTATCTTTAGGCTAAACCGAAGTATTAGTGTAGCAGATATAAAAACAATCAGTTTCAACCCGTTTCCAGAAACAACAGCCCAATAATTATTTTCTATAAAATCAACCATAACTCTGATGGGAAAGTGTTCTACATGAAAATTGTGCACCCGAAAATTCTCTACAACTGTTATGTTGAGCCCGAGCTGAGGCGAGTATTTCTTAGGCCCCAAATAAAGACCGCACTGAGCGATATACAAGTTGATTGACCTGCCAGAGCAACCTTAATTGAACCCGACCTATGTCTTGCCTTTCATAGCTAAGATATGCCCTATTCAACTAAGGAGAACCCTTCCCGAGCTAGAGAACATCCTCCCGGAGCTAGGAAGCCCAATCCCGAGCTACTATGACCTTTCCCGAGCAAGCTCGAGCTACCCCGAGCTACCTCGAGCTAGCGTTAACACCCTGATTTCAAATGGCCATATCTCTCTCATCCAAACTTGGATTTGAGTGATCCTCTTTGAAAAATTTGTATTAGCTCATGAACTTTTTGAATATTTCATGTTGATCCATGTTTCCATTTGTTGGATGTTTTACTTTGATTTTTTATTTACTTGCTACCGAACGTTAGGATCCAACGTTACAGAGGAGCCCGAGCTTGAGCAAGAAGCTCCTCATCTCGTCCAGCAGCAACAAGACACTTATTACTCCCTCATTTGACTCAATAATATTGAACTCTATTTACTATGCATTGTTCTGATTATATTCTATCATTGGTTGCATGCTAGTTTGACATATGCTAATTGTTGGTAGAAAGTAGTTATGTCCTATTAGTGTTCAGTCTATTAATAGTTCAATACCCCTCTTCGTTGATAGCCTAAGTGGGTACTTATAATAACTATGATTGTGTCACGTACGCTTATCCCTGCTTAAGAGTCCACGAAGTACACTGAGATACCTGATTATGACATACTCGTTGTTCGGATGGATTGATCTATGGTTTATGATGATGGTTTGGTGTGTTGGTTTGGGGCCAGGCTCGAATGAGGTGATAGGGGATGATGGGAGGATAGATCCCGGACATGCCACCCCGTTTGAGTAGTTAAGGACCGAGCGTTGGTCCCGTCTTTCAAGTTACTATACGTACGACCACACATGTGAATGGGAACACTTAGCCAATTTTATGTGCGTGCCTGTATCGTTGGTGACGAATAGGGCTAGTGTTTTGTATGGGGGAGTATAACTTCGTATAATGTATGCTATACGAAGTTATTACGAGGGGCTGGATGGAAGGCCCTAAGTAGCGTCCACAACAAAGGTTAACTTCTTTGGACCACAACACGACACATGGAACATTGGGTTTGTTCGTCGGCTTCTGCTAATACTCAGCTCATTAGGTTTCGATGACCCAATCTTCCATGGAGCTACTACCGCTGGGAAAGGTAGACAATCTTGGGTGGTGGAAGTCACCATTTTCGAATGAGGTCCTGCACCGTCGCGTGGACTCTTTCATTTTACTGGCACCCGGCGGTCCACTGCTCGGATGCCATCCAAGATGCCTCCCGCATTTCAGGATGCAAGTGGACACGATTGCCCGCTTGTCCGTAAATTTTACCTAGAAAAAAATGATAAATGGGCTCCCGTGTATTCTCTAAATGAAAAAACGACAGTCCGTGGACGCCCACCCTAGCCATTACAGCCCGTGTAGCCCAGGTATGCTACGCTCAGACTCTGGAGCCACGAAGCCGTCGCGTTCTTGCATATTGCCTCCTCTCAACTTGCAAGCCCAGCCCTGCTTGCTTTCTCCTGGTGTGGTTGTCGCAACCGGCCGAATATATTGTAGAGTAGAGAAATGTTTTCTACTTGTCTACAAGCCTACAAACAATTACTACCTCCGGTCACAAAAAAGAAGTCGTCGTTGATTTTTGAACACACCTTTGACCATTCGTCTTATTTAAAAATGTAGTTCAAATATATAAAAGTATAAGTCATTTGAAAATACATTTAATAATAAACCAAATCATGACAATATAAATAATATTTATGTAACTTTTTTGAATAAGACAAATGGTTAAGGGCGTGTCCAACAGTCAACGGCGACTTCTTTTTGTGACCAGCGGGAGTACAAGATTTTTATTTATGTAAAACTTATGTCTGGTTATCTGACTTTGCCGCTGATGGAGATATATTAAAGTTGGAGACAATTAATTAATGGCGATGCTGCTCATGATCACGGCCAGGGTAATCATCTCACTGCAAGTGCCTTGTCCGTCCATGTTATTCCATGAACATTCTTGCGGAATTTTTTCGATGTTGGTTCCAAACTTGATTTCAAAATTTTTTTTAGGTGTTAGTTCAAACGTGATTTCCCAACGCTTCTTGTACGAGCAAATAAGTAAGGGTAGTACGGATCAGACGCCCGATCCGTAACAAAAATTCGAACGCTTCCGCACATGTGATTTTGGGAATATAAACATAACATTAATGTCAGTATTGTCGAAACAAGGAAGATTTGTTCAGTGAAACATGACAAAACATGTACGAACATGCTGAATTAACATGGGGCAAAAGATGATAAACATGGCAGACAAAACGAATGCAGCCCCAGATCTAGATCCAGACGATTATTGGAGAGATAAGGGGGAGGGGAGGGAGAGAGAGAAGGGACCTCCTCTGTGCGACTACCCAGCGGGCAGCCGCTGTGAGCCATTTGGTGCTGAGAAGAGAAAATGTTTGGTTGAGTGCATTAGGGACTTGCGGAGTTGTGTGGTGCGCTCAACTGCATCCCGCAAAGCCTGGCTCTAGGGAAGCACCCAATTTGGCCGTATCTCCAGGGTCTGGTCTGGAGGGGGTAATTGCATCTGGAGAGCCTGGCTCAGATGGATGAAAAGACAACCAGACACCCTACTTTTGTATCTCTATTGGAGTAGATGCAAAACTTATGTGATGCAGGCAACCAAACAGCCTACTAGTTAGTGAGCAACTAATTTATCTGCAACTAATGTGATGTGATGTATGCTGTTTTCATTTTTGATTTTGACAGATTTGACTAATATGTTGTTGCTAGATCAGATGTGCATGTTGAATGTAATTTTTAAAATTAAATTTGCAATTCATTTCTATGAATTAAAACTTGAAATTAATTTTCTAGTCAAGCATGGACTGCTAAATCAATTGTAAATCAACTGCACGTTGTCTTGAGAGTGGAGGACTGGAGGCACAAGCATGCACTGGACAACAGTTTTTGCCGTACTGGACAAGCACCATGTTGTAACGAGCGGCTACGGGCGCCGTTTTTTGCCGTGCCTATTAAAATGGACAGCAGCTAGAGCCCATCTAATATTCCACGGATTGAACGGGCGGGCAGTTTTTACCCAGCGAGCAGCCCGTTTGCATCCCGACCCGCATTGCACGGTCCACTGTGTTCCGCTTCTTTCCAGCACGGGTGCGTCTCAAGTTGTCCCCAGTCATGCTCACTCTACTGAAAAGCGAACCTGATCCCACGGTGTATCACCTTGCTGAAATGCGGTGCAAATCCTCTGCCGTTGTGTGGTAAAGGCAGAGAAAAACAGGCCAAAAGTCACGGGTACTGTAGCAAAAACAATGTTAGAAAATACTGTTCATGATACTGTAGCAAAACACTGTTGGAAACACTGTTCATTTTTCACTGTTTTGCAGTGTTCATCAGTTATAAAGTCACGGTTACTGTTTATCCTCTGCCGTTGTAACCAACGGCAGAGAATCTCAATACGCTGAAATGGTCCAAGCATTAAACGACGCCTACCTGATCTCCCAGAAGGAGCTCGCCAGTGCGTGTGACGCTGTGCGCAACCTGGAGGAAGTGAAGTAGGAGAACCGGGAACCAGGGGCGGAGCCTAGGGGGGCTGACACATAACAAACTAATTTGTATTATGATCCTATCATTATATTGAAAACGAGCTATTTGCAGAAAAATGTTTCGTAAAAATATTGTTATGTCATGCAATAAATCTAGTCAAATATGCCATAGCAGTGGACAAACTCCAAGTAGGGTTTGCTGTCTCTTTGGCGGCGGCGACCTGTGCTTAGGGAGATGAGGATTAGCCTTAAGTCTGTGTGATTTGGAGATCAAATTGCGCTGCTTATTCTGGATCTCTATCGTGATTAGCCTTCAGTGTTTTTTCTTGTGTAGATCGCTGGAACTTATCCTCGATCTCTGGTAGTTTAAAGGATTAGGATTCGGGATGTGTGTTGCGCCGACTTTGATCGTGCGTTTCGTCCTTGATTCTAATCTTTTTATCTACTTCCAATCTCGCGGCTGTGTGTTAGTGTTCTGATTCTCATGGAGAATTCTGGGGATTCGGGTCAGAAATCCCAGGAGTCAAATTCTCACGTCAAAATTACAGTTGATGGTAAGCCTCTACAAGAGAGATCTGGGGTGGATATTGCTGTTCATCTTGATCTTCTTAATTTGACGGAGGAGGAGGAGACCCCGCTGGCCTTTGATGAAGATGATGAAGAAGATATCTTCAAGTGTCCTTGGATTCTCATCGGCAAAGTTCTGGCCCCAAAGGTTTTATCCACTCGAGTCATTATCAACGCCCTCAAGACGTTATGGATGATTCCAAAAGGCCTGCAAGGGAAGACTTTGGGTGACAATATATTTCTGATTACCTTCCCAAGTAAGCAGGACATGAACAGAGTATTGGATGGTGGCCCATGGTCTGTTAGTTTCAATGCAGTGGTGCTATTGCGATTTGATAAAAACAAAATTGCTGCTGAGATGTCTTTTGATCGCCTGGCTTTTTGGGTGAGAGTTTATGACCTACCCTATAAATAGTTGACGAGGAAATGTGCAAAGAGACTAGGTGAGAATATGGGTAATCTATTAGAAATAGACGTCGATGAAGATGGAGTTGGGTGGGCAGAGTACCTTCGTTTCAGGGTTTTAATTGATATCTCTAAACCTTTACGACGTGTGTTTCCGATTGATTGTGGGGTGGAGGGTGAGAAAAGATGCAGAGTTAAATATGAATATCTTCCTTCAATTTGTTTTGCTTGTGGTATTGTTGGGCATGACTATAAGCTATGTGATCTGTATGATGGATTGAGGGACCAGCTCTCTTATGGCCCAGGTTGAGGGCGCCAATGGATGGTAGGCAAAGAAGACAACGTCGGATAATTAGGGATGATCCAATGGATGAGGATAGAGTGGAGCATAATACCAGAGAGGAAGAGGATGAAGTGACTTCACCGTTAAGGGTCAGGAGAGGAGGTATTGTTCTGACTGGTGCTAATTGTACAAAGTTAGGTGATAAAGTGTATCGTAAGCTCACCCTTACAGATGATCACCTAGAAGAAAGTTCGGAAGGTAGCTCTTCAAGTAAGAAACAAAGAATGGAAGAGGAAACAAAAAACTTAAAGGCGGAGGCTGTGAACCAGCCTCGCTGGGCCCAATGAATATCCTAAGTTGGAACTGTCGCGGATCTGGGTCGGACGCGACAGTTGGCGAGCTAAGGGATTTTGTTAGGTCCCTTCGACCCCAGGTGATTTTCCTGTGTGAAACTTTAGCCTGTGAGAGCGTGATGAGGAGTAGAGCAAGAAGCTTGGGTTTTCAAAACTGCTTGGCTGTGGATTGCGTTGGTCGGAGTGGAGGTTTAGCACTATGGTGGACAAAGGATATTCAGTTCACTCTGCGGTCAAGATATTCCAACCACATTGATGGGGTGGTCCAACATTAGAATGAGGATAATCAATGGCGTCTGACAGGTATCTATGGTGAGGCCCGTGCTGATTTGAGAGGGAGAACTTGGTCAATGGTTAATAATTTAGCAGTTTTAAGTGATATTCCTTGGTTAATCTGTGGGGATTGGAATGAGTGTATTGACCAATCAGAACATTTGAGTAGAGCGACAAGATCAGAGGGTAATATGAGCATGATGAGAACCTGTTTAGCCCAATGTGGGTTGTTTGATGCTGGATACCAGGGTTATCCTTTCACATGGAACAATAAGCAAGCAAACCATTTTAATGTTCAGGCAAGACTGGACCGAGTCTGTGTGAATGCTGGTTTCACTTCTTTATTTCCTGTGACCAAAGTTGAACATGTGCGGACTTGTACCCTGATCACTACTTGTTGGCTATCCATCTTGCTCATGAAATAGGGTCAAATAATTATAGAAGAGAGAAATTTTTTTGTTTTGAGACAATGTGGTTGAACGATTCCTCTTTTCAGCCTTTTCTCGACAAAGCATGGGGAGAGTGCAGGTCCCAAATGGGTGATGTTGGTTTTGGGAGTAAGCTTAAGGCTTTGTCTAAAGAGATGATGCAGTGGGAGAGAGAGGTGTTTGGTTCGGTTAAAAGAAGAATAAAACAGATTCGGGATTCAATAGACCATCTACTTCGATTGGGTAGATCCGAAGAGAATCAAGAGGTGCAGAAGTTGCAAGACGAACTTGTTGAGTGGTATACCCGTGAAGAGATAATGTGGAAGCAAAGGTCTCGACAATTATGGTTAGAGGAGGGAGATCAAAATACCAGTTTTTTTCATAGAAGGGCATCAGTGAGACAGAGTAAAAATAAAATAAAGAAACTTCTAATAGAGGATGGCAGTTGGGCAGTTGACATGGAGGACCTGAAAATCACAGCTTCCACTTTCTATGAAAAATTGTTCTCGTCAGAAGGTACACCTTGGCTAACCGAGTTGCTGCAGTTCATTGAACCTAAGGTGGATAACTATATGAACGAGCAGCTTTGTGGGCCTATATCTGTAGAGGAGGTTCGTATTGCTCTTTTTTCAATGGGTCCCCAGAAAGCTCCAGGTCCAGATGGGCTACCGGCTCTTTTTTTCTAGAAAAATTGGCATCTTTTTCAGGAGGATATTCATGTAACGGTTGTAAGATTCCTTGATGGTACTTTGGAGATATCTGTTTTAAACGACACTATTATAGTTCTGATCCCTAAAATCAGGAACCCAGAGGAGTTAAGCCAGTATAGACCAATTAGCCTGTGCAATGTCATTTATAAGATTGGCTCAAAGGTGCTTGCTAACCGGTTGAAAAGGATTCTTGGGGACATTATTTCTGTTGAACAGAGTGCTTTTGTACCATGCCGCTTGATCACCGATAATGTGCTCATTGCTTTTGAGTGTTTGAACGCTATTAAGTGTCGTAAAATTAGAAAGGCTCCTTTGTGCGCTATAAAATTGGACATGATGAAGGCTTATGATCGAGTGGAAACTGTGGAATGGTCATATCTAGAGGGTCTTATGGTTAAGATGGGGTTCAGTTCAACATGGATCGATATGGTGATGAGGTGTGTTCGATCGTTTGTTTTCAGAATTAAGATTAATGGGCATTATTCAGATAGTTTTTCACCCCAAAGAGGAATAAGACAAGGGGACCCAATTTCACCCTATTTGTTTGTTCTCTGTGCTGAAGGTTTCTCTTCTTTAATGAGGTATAAAGAGACTACTAAAGAATTGCAAGGAATCCGTTTTGGGAGGAAAAAGGTAGTGGTAAATCATCTTCTCTTTGCAGATGATTCTATTATCTTTATGGAGGCCAATCAAAGGGGGCTAAGTGCTCTAAATGAAATCCTGGAGCTGTATGCGGATGGCTCAGGACAGAAGATAAATAGGCAGAAATCCAATTTTTTTGTTGGCAGGAATTCGTCGGAATCTACTAGGGAGTTGATAAGGGATACTATCCATGTGGATAAGGAAGCCCAAAATGATTCGTACTTGGGAATGCCGACGATTGCTGGTGTACGGAAAAATGGGGCCTTTAAACCTCTCCTTGAAAAAGTTATGAAGAGGATTCATGGATGGGCAGAGAAAAGCTTATCTAGGGGCGGGAAAAGAAGTGTTGTCGAAATCTGTTATTTAGTCAATCCCCACTTACATTATGAGCTGTCTGAGGTTGCCGATGAAATTATGTAATCAAATAGAGAGTGCTTCAGCCAAATTCTGGCGGGGTGTTGGAACTAAGAAAACTGTTCACTGGACATCTTGGGAGAAACTGAAGTTGTCAAAAAATGAGGAAGGACTGGGTTTCAGAGATATTGCTTGTTTCAATCAAGCAATGTTGGCTAAACATGGGTGGCGCTTGCTTATTTATCCAGATTCTCTATGTGCACGAGTATTGAAAGCAAGGTACTATCCTGACTCAGATTTTTTAGAGGCAAAACTACAATCTCAAAGCTCTATAATTTGGAAGAATATCTGCCATGGTAGGGAACTGCTAATCCAAGGGTTAGTGTGGCATGTTGGTAATGGGAAGAGTATAAAGGCCTGGAAAAGTAGATGGATTCCAGGGTATGAACTGTGTAAGCCAATAGGTGCAGCTCGCTCCAATATCCGAGTTAGTGAATTCATAAATGAGGCCACAAGAAGTTGGGATGTCGACAAGTTAGAAGCTGTGTTCTTACCATGTGATGTCAGGGATATCTTAACAATTAAAATCCCGATATGCTCAATGGAGGACATTCCAGCGTGGGACTTGACGAAGCATGGTAAGTACACAGTTCGCTCTGGATATCAAAAGAGCAAAATGCTAAGAGATGCAGTTAAGGGTCTTAGTCATAACTTAGACCATCAATCAGGGGTCTCTGCCTATAATACAGGGTGGAAGGAGATATGGAAACTTACTTTGCCTGGAAGGTTGAAACATTTCATTTGGCGTCTTTGTAAGCAGAACCTTCCTACTGGACGGAATTTGGTGATTCGTAACATTGTTACTCGGCCGCAATGTCTTTCATGCAATCTGGGAGAAGACATTGAACATATCAGTTTCGTATGCCCAATTGCTGTGTTGTTTTGGGAGCACTTGCGTAAGCTGTTACCTAATATACAAATACCCCTTTGGTCGGTTGACTTTGAGATCCCTTTTGCACAGTGGATGCTCAATAATATTCGGGTGTTTAATCCTGGGTGTTTGCTCATTCTTGTGTTGGGGATGCTTGAATTATGGCGGCGGCGGAACACGCTCCTCTTCCAAGATAGATCTGAAAGTATAGAGGGGTTGGCTCATAAAGTAAAGCATGCCTATTTGGAAATTTTGAAATGGCAGGAAACAAAAATGACTAAAGAAAACCACTCTCCGAAGCAACAAGATTATCCAGAGGAACCGATTTGCCTTGTTGATGCTCAAACGAAAGAAGCTTTTGGTGCAGTGGTGATTCGATTACCAAGTCTTCAAATAACAGCAATCCGAATAAAAAATTTGGGTAAGCAGAGGGATGCTGAAGCGGCGGAGGCTATGGCGTTGGCGGAGGCGATCAATCTTGCTGTGAATTCCACGGGTATGGTGAGATTTATCTACTCAAATTGTGCAAATCTTGTCCAGAAGATTACCTCTAATGAGTTGGATCGTCCCCACATTGCTGCTCTGATTGCGGGGATTCGGAGCAAGATGAACGAGCTTCCTTCGCTGGTTGCTCGATACCATCGGCGTGCAGCAAATGAACTAGCTCATGTGGTTGCTCAATGGGGGCGAGAGATCAAGATTGATGGGGAATGGCATGCTGATGTCGATGTAAGTTTACCTGTTGATCTCAATAGAAGAATGGGGAAAGTGTCTCAGGCGTGTTGCTGGGCTGGGCCTCTGGGTGCTCACTATTACACAAATAGGCCTTTTAATTTTCATGTAACTTCCTCTTGTAACGCTGGTATCACTTGATTAATAAAGCCCATGCTTCACACTAAAAAAAAATATATGCCATAGCAGTGTAGAAAGCAATGATAATAGTATCGTACCTAGTAGAGGTTGTCATGTGTGGACACTTAACCGTGATCAATGACACTTTTTTTCTTGAAT
>SPJY01017771.1:0-11440 GCA_005191435.1 Raddia distichophylla
TATTTATTATACCGACAGGGTGGGCCGCTCATGAATCACCAACAGACTGCCAACAAGGTCCTCCCTCTTACAGATGCAGCCCCAGATTTATATACACATAGAGGCTAGCTTGGGTAAAGGGAAAGGAAAAATATATTTATTGGTCTGGTCACTGTAGCCATCATTCTTCCCAGTCTCTTGGTCTGCACCGCCGTCTCCCCTACCCTTGCTATGAAAGAGGGACAAGTTGGATGGGACAAAGTAGCCCACCTATCACAAGAGCCTCACTGCCATGTCCTAGCTGGTCTGAACGGGACGGCTACAGTGTAGCTGACATCACTAGTGGGATGGGGCAATCATGTCGTCAGATGCCCTAGAGAAATCATTAGCAACGAAGCTCTCTCACACCTTCATGTTGTATCCCTGACAGCAGGGCCCACCTACAGCGGGCCGTTCAGTCCGCGTGAGAGCCCATCCCCCTGCTCACCGGCCCACCACACATCCTGGTCGCTCGGCCTCTGGAACCTGATCGCCCACCTGCTCGCCGGGCCACCATGCGTCCTAGTCGCCACCTGGTAGTGGGGTCTGTACACCTGTTGGCGTCCACTAAACTCGAACATTATACGCCAACATACGCCGAAACTCCAGTAATTTGGGGCAAATGAATGTTTATGCTTGCATTTTATTTAAAAACTGCCACAAGTTTTGGTGAGTATTTGTCCACACGAATAAAGTGGAGAAAAAACGGAGCTGAACCGAGCTCAGAAGCCAGTCGGCCGACCGGACCCTGGCCGGCCGACCTGGACTTTTCGCCCAACTGACTCCATTTTCTCCCAGGTGGTCAAGAAACACAAAATGAAGAAATCTACGCCATCCACTCAAGTCGGTTTGATCCAAGGGCAGCACTTTCTTCACAATTGGGTCACTTGGCTCTTAAGGAAGCCAATTCTACCGACCAAAACTGCCAAAACCGATGCAAGGGGAAGATCTACACCGCACAAGGAGCATCCCAGGTGAAGGGGACTGCTTGGATCAATCGAAGCCCGGTCGGCCGACCGCCTTGAGATCCCGTTTGGATTCTCTTTCGGATGGTGGCTTGCTTACATGTGTCCCATGGTGTGGAGATCACTCATTGGCTGCGAATGGCTATAAAAGGACCCCCTCACCTCACTTGAGAACACACACCACACCACTTCCCTCTCATTTAGAGTTACTCTTCACTTGTTAGAGTAGTTAGTTTGGGAGTTAGAGTTATGTCGAGCAGAAGCTCGGAGTTCCGGAATCGTCTTCGGGAATTCGGGTAATAGCTATTGTATCCTTTCCCTTCTGTAAGACTTTGCTTTTATAATATAAGTGTCTTTCATTATCTGTGCTGAGCATATTTACACTAAGTGGGAGGTGTGATTTATTAGAGCGGTTGATTAAGTTCATCTGGTTCTGAATCTGGGTTCATTCTCATATGCTTAGAATAGTCTAAGTATTGAACTTGGATCGCCTTCCTGGGATCCGAGGAGGAGTGATTGGATATAATAGCAGACGTGGTGTCTGAGATTATCTCTGACTTGGTTTACACCCATTCCAATGTACTTTATGGTAGGTGGTAGGTGGTGATAGCCCTATCCATTTGAGACTTATCTCACGTGTAATCCACTGCGTTAGGATTTGGACTAGTAGGGCCCAATCGGGGGTGGTCATAACCATTCGGTGTTCTTAACTGATAGCGGGTGATAGTGAATTGGCCGAGCTCCGACTAAGTTCTTAAAACAAACCTCCAAACTCATATCTGCTAACTCAACCTGATAATTGATTGCACTATTAAGGAACTTTATACTCTTCTCGTTGTCGTCCCAACTATCTGCCTAACTTATCTTTTTATACTTCTTTGTGCGTGTGTCACCGGTCTTATTATCTTATTATATTATCTTATCCTTACCCCCGTTAACTAGCTGGCTGGTATATTAAATAATATCGATATTAAAATTATCCTTCTCCCTCGTTCCCTGTGGATTCAATACTCTGGAATACTCCTAGGTGAAAACAAAAAGCGATATTCGTCTGCTTGTGGATTATTTCTAATAGCGTAAGAATCTCCAACAACACCCTCCTGCTCAGGTTGGGTAACTTAAGCTCCGCGCGCTGCCAATCTAACCCTGTCATGGGTCCCACCTGACAACAGTAAAGAGGGCACACTGGTTTTGTACACACTGACAGTAGCCCTCTGGAACACCCTGGGGAGCTGGCTTCCTTTTCAGGCCTCATTTGGCAACCAAGGGAAAAATGACCCTGGGGAACAATCCCATAGGGGGATTTTGATGGTCCGATGAAATCCCCGAGAAATAGGAGTCACATGCTTTATATCTATCCTGGGATTAAGTCATCCAAACAGCCAATAAGCAGCAGGTCGGTACTGCTACTAACAAGCACATTTCTATGTGTACAACAATTGTATAAGCAAAATAGTTCATACATGATATATCACAAAAAAATTTGGAAACGTATGGATTTAAACATCTAAAAATTTGAAAAGTCCCGATCATGATATTGTGTAAAAAAATTTGAGAAAATGCTAGAAATCAAATATAGCAGCAATACAATGAAAGAAATACAGCATCAATACAATGTTCAAAAGAGCATGCTATTGCAACATGAAATTGCAGACATCAGATTCATCCCGCACCGTTAGTCTCGTCGATGCAGGCGTAGTCCCCAATCAACACCGACGCCATGATGAGCACACAAGCAGGATCCTCTCGGTGTTGTCGGAGTCGAAGTGGAGGGAGGAGGAGTCGGCGGCGGCAAGGTAGCGAGTCGTATAACTTCGTATAATGTATGCTATACGAAGTTATTACGGGGAGGTGGAGGGGAGGCGACGGCGGCGGCGACAGGGAGGTGGAGGGGGAGGCGGCTGGCAGGCAGGAGGGGCCGGACGCGCGGGTGAAGGGAGCGGAGGCCGGAGGCCGGACGCGGGAGCGAAGGGGGCAGCGGCCGGAGGTGGGAGCGACTGGAGGTGGGAGCGGAGGCGGAGGCCGGAGGAGGAGGGAGCAGAGAGGGAGGCTGCAGCGGCGAGGCGAGGCGAGGCGGAGAACACGCGAGGGCCGAGGGGACGGGTAATAATCCACACGTCGGGAGGAGGGCCGGGTTTCCCTGGGGAAAGAGGGGGAAAGGGGCCCAATAATCCCTGTTAGATGGGCTTCCAAATGGATCCAAAAAATTCCCAGGAAAATTTATCACGCTGGGATTTTCTCCCCAGGTTTGGGCCGGGATCCCGGCCGGGATCCGGGTTCCCAAATGAGCCCTCAGAGAGTCCGAAACATCGCCCTTAAAACTGCCGCAACCCAGGGGGTCCCACCACTCTTAGGTCAAAGCGGCGTACGCAATCTCCAACCCCTTCCTACGACTCCTAAGGCAGCATGGGGATCGTGGGCAAGTGCCATTGCTACATTTCTGCCCAAAACTGATTTGCCTGCGGCTCTCCGGGGAGACTAGACTGTCGCGTCCCTACTGGGAGTTTGAACTGCCTCTGCTCCATCTATAAATAGGCATTGGTGCGGCCCTAACTTGGGCTTTTTCGCTTGAAACCCTGCCATCTTCACCACCAGAGCTCCTGCATCCTTTGCTTTCTACACTCAGCCACCAAGATCTCCGTGGCGCCGCCATGGAACCGTGCCACAGCACCGTTGGGATGGCACTGCCGCTTCCAGCCTCCACCGCCGACAACAACAGGGTGCGGAGTCTTGCTTGCATTGCACCTGAGGGCAGCCTGTTGGTCCGGCCTGGCACCGTCTTTCTCGCATTGCACCTAATTGCTGCATATGATATGATTAGAGGAGTTCCATGTAATTACAACAGATTACCTGTTAATTTGTGGGAATCAGCGATGGTTATTTGTGGACGATAAAATTTAGTAGGTGTTTTGGCATTTTTAGGGTGGAAATCAACACATGGTCTTATTAAAAAAATTGTGTGCATCGATTTTATCTTTATTTCGAGTAGGAGGGTGGTGATGTCATGGAGCACGTGAAAGTTTTTAATCAGTTGACTGCGGATCTGGAAAAGCTAGATGTGACTATCAAGGATGAAAATAATGCTATTATTCTTTTTTGCTCATTACCACCTTCCTATGAGCATATGATTACAACATTGATGTATGCCAAGAAAAGCATCACCACTGAGGATATTACTGCAGCGTTGATATCTTAAGAATAAATAAGAAAAAACAATGCAGTGGAGTTTTTCATCGGTAGTATTTTGTTGGTCAAAGGTGAGCCAAGCGGAAAATAGAAGGAGAAGAAGGGCAAGAAGAAAAGCGTGCGGTGATACGAGTGCAAATAGTGGGGACACATAAGAAAAGATTGTCCAAAGAATGAACAATTAACATGGCATCAGCGAAAAGTTACTTCGATTGCAATGGTGAGATGCTCTTAGTATCAAATATGCAGTCAACCGAAACGTGGACGTTGGATTTTTGAAGTTCTTATCATGTGACACACAATAAAATAGTTGTTTTCTTCATACACAGCTGTGGATTTTTGTTCTGTCTACTTGGGATATGACGTGGTGTACCATGCCATTGGAGTGGGAGATGTCAAGATCGAAATGTGTGATTGAGGAGAACAAGTAATTTTAGGTGTGAAGCATGTACCCAAGCTGAATAGGAATTTTATCTCAATTGGGACCTTACATAAAGATGGGATAGTGTTCCATGCTAATGAAGATGGAAGGACCATCAAGATCATGAAAGGTGGCGAGGCTGTGGTGATTGGAAATAGATGGATCTCTCATTTGTACATGCTGCAGGGAAGGCCGGTTCCAGTTGCGGAGAGTGCAGTTGAAGGTGGGGTCACAAGATATGATGTCGTGGGGATAGGAGTGTTTGTTCAACGAGGAGACTGGTCCGAGGCCAAGTCAGACTCGTCGGACGGCTCAGCGTCAGCTGCAAAGTATCGACCAGATACCAAGTAAATGGTGCTCGCGTGGGACAACATCAAGCTTTTGTTAGTGAAGTTGTATTTGCCACGATGGAGTTTGTTATAGTTTGTGTCGAATACGTGTATTAGTCAATTACGTGGACTCAGAGTTGTAATCGGAAAGGGGTAGGTCGTGCCTGGGCTGGACTCGTATCCTGGCCTCCCCTATAAATATGGAGATGCCCCTGGTGTAACCGGTCTTGATGACCTAGCTAGCGCAGGACGCACAGGGGTCAGCGTCCGGCTTGTGGCCGCGACCCAGGTGGTCTTGTGTGCTTGTGCTTAATTGGGTTGGAGCGCTCATAGTCAGAGCCCCGCAGACACAGGCAGCTATGTCGAACGGCGCTACCAAATATTGTGTCTTCTATGTCATCTAGATCTTTTGTTGCTAAAAATCCTAACACCATCAACATCTAGATTTTTACCCTGAACTTTAACAGAAGTCACCTCTCATCTCCTCTATGGCGACCCTTTGCGCACTACACACGGATGAGATTCCAATATTGCATCAGACCTTGCCACCTTGGTTTTGCTACCGCCTGAGAAATCAGAACTAGAAGTCCCTATTAGTATTTTTAGTCACTACACAAGATCTAGACGACATAAGATGCACGATATATATTTCGTAGTTACAGATTACATCAAGGATCCCCACTATTTATACAGGAGACGGGATACTAATCCGAACCTAACACGACCCTTCCCTACCTATTACAACACAGATTTTAGAATTTGTAGTCACCACACAAGATGTAGATGACACGGGAAGCACAATATTTGGTAGTTATAGGTTACACCAGAGGTGCCCCCTATTTATATGGGAGCTAGGATACAAGTCTAAATATAACATGACCCTCGTCTTTCTATTAGAATACAGAGTCGAAGTAACCTACTTCTACAAATATTTGCAACTCTAACAAATTATGCCTTGGTGAATATGATGCCCGCCATTTTGAAGTCGTTGTAATGTCTTGTACGAACCCGTGTAGCAGGCTCTGGTTGCTTCCTTCATAGCTCAAGTCTAGCCACCCGACGAGTTGGACCTGGTTTTAGACTTATCGTCTTTTGGAACTCAATTCTTCATTCATCGAGCATGTTTCCCAGCTTGCATCCGCACACTCTATGTGTATGTCCACATGTCACATCCTGGCTAGCCTTTCATGACACGTTAACCACTAGCAGTGCCATGATGCCGCCTCTTGTGCAACATTGGTCGCTTCACTCTCTGCAACCTTCCTCCGTCCGATCTATCCAGTTGTCTCGCCACGTCTAGTGGTCGGTCTGATCACGAGCGCCAAAGCCTATGTCTTCGATAGCCACATTGTTGGCGCAATCATATAGTCTAGTCAATCTTTTCCAAGAACAGCCTATCGAATGGTCCAGATCACCTTGTCGAAGGTTTTTACTCTATCGATCGAATCATCGATCATCGCCATGCTCCACCTTGCGTCGAGTCTAGCGTTTTTCTTTGGCACAGGCATGTATGCATACTCCTCGTGCCTCCTTCAAGATCATTTGCATTGTCAAACATAGCCAGCTTGCACGCAAACAAAACTTTCGAGATCGAGTATCTCTCAGCTCTTGCTTGGTTATCAAACATGCTATAGAGGCCCACGATCATATTGTATGCATCCGCTTCCTCATATTGCTTCTGAAGCTCAGAGTCCATAGTAGCAAGCATGAGATAGCTAACATCAAGCAAATCATTGCAGTGCTTATCATAAGCCCTGCGATTAGCGGTAGTAGCATCATCCCCAGGTTCTTCAGGATAGGGATCCTCTAAAACATACTCCTTTTTCTCTTGCTTGAGAACAATTCTCAAATTTTGATACCAATCAATAAAATTCGTTCCAGAGAGTTTCTTTCTCTCTCCAGAATGCATCGTAAATTAAAACCATTGTTTGCAACAACAGGCGGCATCTACAACAAAAATAAAACAAGCAAAGTTTTAGCACTATATTCATGTTAATCTTCTATTAAACAAACAAGTAAATTGCACTTTTGCCCACTGAAGTTGGATGAAAATCTCACTTGGCCCCCTAAACTTTGTTTTGTCTCACTTGGCCCCTTAAAGTTTCAACACAGGCTAATTTTTTCTGCAACTGAAGCCAACTTCTAGGGGCCAAGTGAGATTTTCATCCAACTTCAGGGGGTTTTTGTGGCACCCAAAGGCAACTTCCAGGGGCCAAGTGAGACAAAACAAAGTTTAGGGGGCCAAGTGTGATTTTCGTCCAACTTCAGGGGGCAAAAGTGCAATTTACTCTAAACAAATTTAATAAAAGATATGCCCACTAAGATCACTTTCCCTCTGGCAATCTCTATGAGGCAAGATCCATGGTCACTGCGGTTCGGGTAACGATTTGTCAATACCACTTGAACCCGCTGTTGACACCCAAATTTGGCAGGAAAATCGGATATTGCGACGTGGCTAATTTCATCGGAATTACTGGGCCGAATCAGAAAATGGGCTTCATTTAGAAAAGAAAGAAGCATATTGGGAAATTCCGATAGTTACAAGACTCCGGAAGAATTATGCACTGCTCAGAAGATATCTTCCACGATGCGGTAAAATAGGTTGTGTCGGTTTCGGTTTTGTAATAGTATAAATAGGCTCCTAGGTCTCGTGAGAGGAATAGACGACATACACAAACACAACTACTCTTTTCGAATCCGATCGACTTCGTCGAAAGGCTTCAACTTGCAGGTAGAGCTATCTCGATGGGATAATCAATTCTCTTCTTGTAACCCGTATGCATGGCTGTATCATCTTGATCTTGTGTATACAAAGCATGTTAAACTGTCTCGGGTTTTACCGATCTTTAATGTGTTCTTGCATGTTACACTGTCTCGATTCAATCGATCTGTAATATGTGTTTATCCTGCAATGCTGATTGTCAATTATCTTATGTCCTTTTCCTGAATCCAATATATGTGACTTTCTCGTTTAATCGATTTTGCGTATACTTGTTTAGGGATTTTGCATGTGTAGTTATTTGCCGATCAGCGTTGTATTTACTTATGTTAGTTCTAAACCTTTAATCGGTCTATGAGTTTACATTCAGAATTAGATTTGAATACTGTCATGGCTTGACCAATCTATTCAATCTATTCCTTGATTTTGATCTGATGAACTGATTTAAAGATTTATAGCTAATTCTATTCATAAAATAATAAAAAGAGATAAAAGGTTTATATTTAAATGCATGTTTATATTTAATCGCTCTATCAGGCATTAAGCCGATAGATTTGCAATCGGATTATTCAAAGCAGATTCGCAAAAACCTGATATGGCTGCTCCTAAAAGCCGATTAGGGCCAAGTCGCTGACAATTTATTCCTTGTTAATTCATAGGTCAAATTGACTGGCACGCTTGGTTCTTGGTTGCGACGCAAGCCCAGACTTGACGCTTCCGCACGTGTGTTCACGAAGATCTCACTTTTCGTGTCAACACACTTTTTGGCACGGTCGGTGGGACCCCAAGAATCAAAATCGACAAGATGACACGCACAGATGCCAAGGCGGCGTTGGAGGCACTTAAGCTCGCGGCTGAGGCTGTGACGTTTGATGAATTGAGCCCTGATCAGAAAAAGAAAATCGAAGATAGGCTCGCTGAGATCCATGAAGAAAACAAGAAAAGAATGCTAACAGGCTATCAGAAAACTCGCAGTGGCCAGATCACGAAAACTTCCATTGGAGATCCATTGCTCACTGCCGATTTTTCTGAAGTCATAAGGGATCAGATTAATAGCTCTGTGTATCAATCGATGCTGGATCAATCATCGGTTTTAGGGCGGATTGTACAAGAGGGGACTAGCGCTGCATTGAATAATATTATGACTGGGCAGACCCCTCCAAGGAACCGATATCCACCTCATACCCAGATCGGAAATACCCAGGCAGGAACATCTCACACTGGGGGTTTTCAGCCAAATACCCCGTTGGCGGCTAACCCGAATCAAGTTTTCAATCCTGCGCTAGGGGTAATCAATCCAAATCCGATTCAAGCAATATCGAGTAATCGGGCTATGATTCCAGTACCAGATCCGATCTATCAGCCGATTAACTATGGGACTAATGAGAATCTAGAAGAGATGATGAGGAACCTGGTATACAACATGATGAAGCAGTGTGGGTTCAACACTCCCAAGATTGCTCCACATTATACTATGCCGTATCCATCGGCTTTCAATGAAACAGAATTTCCTCACAAATATCTAGTTCCTGATTTTGCAAATGCCAAGTTCAGTGGAAGCGATAACACCTCTACGCATGACCACGCTGCTAGATTTCTTGCATTGTGTGGAGAGGCTGCTTCAAAGGATACATTTAAATGCCGATTGTTCCCTCTGTCACTATCGGGATCGGCATTTAACTGGTTCACTTCACTCCCTCCAAACAGTATCACATGCCACTAATGAATGTAATGTCTTCAAGCAGATTGTGCAAAAGGCGATCGAGAGTGGACAGCTTAGGTATCAAGGCAAAAAATTCCCAAATTGATACAGAGCCTTTTCCAGTCGGCTTTGTTGGAATGGTTGATGCTGTCAAAAGAAAAGCCGATGATCCCGGTAATTCTAATCGGTTTAAGGTACTTGTCGGCTCTAAGAGGATCGTGGTGGAAGAGAAGCCAGAATTGAAATTCTGAACAGCAAGCCGACGAGGTGGTGGAAGGACTGGTGATTGGCGCGAAGTGAGGCGTGGAAGAGATAATTCGGTTCTTAAGACAAGGGCAAAACCAACTTTCAATCAGCTGTTGAAAAAATATGATCAGATGGCTAAGGATACGCCCCGTAGGAGCATCAGATCAAATACTCTTGAGCCCGTTCAAAGGAATTCAAAGGATCAAGATTGGGAGATGGAACATTGGGATTGTCCCTTTTTCCGATATTATTGGGAAGAGAGGATGTCATTGCCTACCCTTGAAAATTGTCCCATGAATCATGCGTTTATTCCGCCAAAGAGGACATCGGTAAAGGACCGTTTGGTGTTTCCTAAGGAGAAAACCAAGGAAATCCCGATCAATGAAAATACCAATGTACATCGGCCTCCCAAAGTGCCATTGCCACAATGGTGCCCAAGTGGGATCACGAAATCTCAGAATCGACGCTTGCAGCGGATGAGAAATACTGAAGCAAAGGAGGCGGAAGCTGAAAAGTTCAGGGATGCTCTGTTGGAGCATGTAAAGCTGATAAGACCAGCCAGGGGCAAGCAAGAGTGGAGACCTAAGCTGAGATCAGCTGTTATTATCGATGCCAGCAAGGATTCTGATGAAGCCTCGATTGCTACCAACATGGTTTGCATATTGCCTCGGGAATTCATATGTGATTATGAAGAGGCTGTGATAGAGCTGGTAGTTGGGGCTGAAGATGCTATATTCAAATAACCTGAGAATTGCAGATTACACTTGAAGCCATTATTCATCATGGGTTATGTCAATGGCAAGCCGATATCAAAGATGATGGTGGACAGTGGAGCTACTGTGAACCTAATGCCGTATTCTGTGTGTCGGAAAATTGAAAAGTCTACAGAGGATCTGGTGAAGACCAATATGGTATTGAGCGACTTCAATGGAAATCCGACGGAGGCTAAGGGAATTTTGGTGGTGGAGCTCACAGTGGGGAGCAAAACAATCCCAACAGCTTTCTTTGTGATAGAAGAAAAAGGAAGTTATAATGTGCTGTTAGGGAGAGATTGGATACACGCCAATTGCTGCATCCCATCAACATTGCATCAGATTTTGATCCAATGGATTGGCGAACAAATAGAAGTGGTTAGAGGAGAGTCTCTAACTGCAGAAACCGATTGTGCTGAAATCTATGACAACCTGGAAGCATTATCGGGAAAACCATTGGAAGATGTGACTTCAGCAGTGTTAGTAAATTTGGCTTTAAGCCAACGACACTGGAAGCACAGTCAGTAACTCAAGGACATGAGGGTTTTTTATGGGAACCGCGGCTCTAGAGAAAATCGAATATAAGATGGGCCAGGGTTTCATATCGGCTGATGAACTTGAAAAAGTCGATATTGGAACGGATGGTAAAGAAAGGCCCACTTACATCAGTAAACAGTTACCGCGGGAATATAAAGATTGGCTTATGCAAATTCTTAAGGATCGGGTTGACTGCTTCGCTTGAGAGTATCACGAGATGTCTAGTCTAAGCCGATCTATAGTTGAACATAAGATTAAGATGAAACCAGGATTTCGGCCGGTAAAGCAAGCACCAAGGAGGATAAGTTGGAAAATTTATGATCAAATAAAGGATGAAATTCAAAGGTTGCTTGATGCGAAGTTTATTCGGCCATGCAAATATGCCGATTGGATTTCTAATATTGTGCCAGTTGTAAAGAAAGGTTCTGATAAGATTCGGGTATGCATTGATTATCGAGACTTAAACAAAGCAACATACAAAGATGAATATCCGATGCCGATTGCTGATCGATTAATTGACGCCGCTTCTGGTAATCGGATTATCAGTTTTGACGGCGTGATCACC
>SPJY01017784.1:0-70834 GCA_005191435.1 Raddia distichophylla
TCCTGGCGAAAATCCCGAAAATCGCAAAATTTCGGCGAAATTTCGACGAAAAAAAATCCCTGGATGCGGTTGCAGGCTGCGGCAACCATACGCCTTTGTCTCTCAGATCAGGTCATGTATCATGTCATGAAGTTGTCATCACCGAAGGAAATTTGGGACAAGCTGACCAGTCAGTTCATGTTCAAGACTCTGACCAGTAAACTGTATTTGAAGCAGAAGTTGTATGGGCTGAAGATGCAGGAGGGATCAGATCTGCAAGCACACATTGATGTTTTCAACAGGTATGTCACGGATTTATCATATCTGGAGGTAACAATCACTGATGAAGACAAGACAATTATTCTTCTTTGTTCGTTGCCTCTGTCCTTTGAGCATTTGGTCACAACGTTGACATATGGCAAGGATAGCATCAAAACTGAGGATATTACTGCGGCACTTATGTTTCATCAATTGAGGAAGAATAAAAATGCTGTGGAGGAACCTCGTTCTGTTACTTTGCTAGTCTCAGGTGATAAAGGCGGTCATGGGGCCGGAAAGAAGAATAAGAAAAATAATAGGGCGGTACGGTGCTTCAGATGCAATGAGTGGGGACACATGAAGAGGGACTGTGCAGGTCCACCAAAGGGAGCAGTTGCTAATGTGGCAATAGGCTCGTATGACTCCGGAGACGACAATGCTGAGGTTCTTCTATTAGAAGGGGTTCTGTTGCAGGTGGAGCTGCTAAGCATATTGCAGGGTCGGCGTCGTTTGTTCCAAGAGGCGGCGAGTTTGATGAGGACTCGTCGGGCGGCCCGCTGTAGGCTGCAAAGAAGGAAGCAACCAGAGTTCAGGTACAAGGTTCGCGCAAGACGCCGGAACAACTTCAAGGTGGAGAGACCATATTCTCCAAGGTGGAGTTTGTTAGGTATTTATGTCGAATATGTGTATGAGTAGGTTACATGGAGGAGAGACCATATTCTCCAAGGTGGAGTTTGTTAGGTATTTATGTCGAATATGTGTATGAGTAGGTTACATGGACTCTGTATTGTAATAGGCAGGGTTGGTTAGTGTTAGAGTCGGACTCTATCCAGACCTTTACTATATAAAGGGAGGCATCCCTGATGTAATCAAGACAACGACTTTATAATAGTAGCATAGGTAAGAGAGGAGGTCAGCGGCTGGCATGTGGCCGTGACCTGGTTAGCCGGTGTGCTGCGGTATTATGGATTGGGGAGGAGCGCCCATAATCAGAGCCCCGCAGATGTAGGCGAAAGCTGAACTGCGTTACCAAACATCGTGTCTCTTGGTGTCGTTCGTGATCTTGCAATGGCGCATATCCTAACAGAGCTGTTGCTTGGTTCGTTCATGCGCGACGACCGAATCGGGCAAACGGGAACCACAAGGGCCAAGTAACTATCAGCTCCAGGGCAGAGCGGAGAGGTGGTCCAAGGACAGGTATTGCTCGGCTCTCGCCATGGCTGATCGATCCAGAAGATGTGGCCCTCCGAATCCGACCTGGTCCGGTCATGGGCTCGCTGCTCGCTGGTTTGTAGCCACCCGGGATCTTTGAATCTTCTGTCAAAATCCTTCTAGCTGCGCCTGCGCGAGCTGCCTGTCGCCGTTCATCCAGCGGGGGAACACAGGGAGCTGGGGGAGAAGCAGCCCTCTCACGCGCTGAAGCTGTGATGCAGTCGCTCTCCCTGCTCCCTTCCTAAATCCTATTCCTCCTATCCATTGTCCAGGAGGCACGATGTGACGTGTAAACGTGTGTTTTTTTAGAAAAAAACTGAAGAGATTGACCGCGTACATATATTATTCAAGAGAATATGCGTAAATTTGCATGAGCCAGGTCGAAAAGAAGATAAAAGAGAAAAAAGAAAAAAGGAACATCAATAAATCAGCAAATTAATCAGGCCAGTGAGTAATACCATCTTCAAAAGATTCACTCCCTTTTACACGAAGCAGCACATCAATGAGCAAATATTTCAGGCTACGAGTGACACAGATTGGAAATTTAAGCAAAAAATCTTGCCATTTCGGCGCAACCAAATATACCGACAAACAAAGAAAAAGAACTTTTTGAAAAAAAATGGTCGGACTTAGGATTAGCTCCATGAAGAGGTTTAATCATAACAAGTCAGTCTTGTAATATTACCAAATCAAATGTTTCAAAAGGGTCTATTTCTTTTGTAGCTGGACATAGAATTGAAAAGATGCAGTAAAGGATTTTCACCATTGAACTGATATAGATAGCAAGCTACGAATCCCTTTCAAATGCCAAAGCACCGAATGTTTAACCGATTGGCAAAATAATGTGGAGTTGCCACCTTAACTTAAAACAGTGGAGCTCACTAAATACACCAGCAGAACAAAATGCCCCATTTTAATACCAAAATATGTTGCAGTAAGCATAACGAGGAATGTGTTTAGGGTCTCTTTGCTTTTGTTCAAAATATGATTTTATCGGTTTGCTTTTGAAGATAAAGTTTGACTCCACTGCGGGCTCCTTCTTTGCATCCTTGGAGCATCTCAATAAATCTTTGGTTCCAGTGCTGAACTCTTTTTTATCCATTTGTTACTAATTGTACTATTCTCGTGCTAAACCCTTTTTACCCTTTTCAAATTGTTTCCTTTTGTGAACAAAAAAAAACCAGTGCCAAAATAACAGATGCCAAGAAAAACAAAAATCCTTGGACACGTAATGGATCTTGAAGCACTATTTTGGATCCCCCGACCAAATCCACCCATATCAGGATTGCTTGTTAATGACTAAACAAGCTTGATCAATTCCCCTTCTGTGAAACAAGAAGTTCCGGCCAGAGAGCTATAATATCAACCACTTGGCCTCCATCCGGTGTATTGACTACATATATTTTATATTCTTTTTCTTTCCGTAGTAACTTTTACTATACTCGTTGACGTAACATTATAGACCGTATTGTTACTCTTGCTACCATCATGATAGATTTGACGCCTTTCTTGGTTTCCCCCTATTGATACGGTATTGTAAATATACTTTTGATTACTAATACTTGCGATTTATTTATAAAATCAACAAGAAATATGATACTGCGTAAGTGTATTTTTGGACTAATCTAAACCTTAGATTTTCATATGCCCAATCCACATAGTCCCAAATATTTTCATAGATAAAGTTTTAAAATTTTGACTACCCATCATAAATGCCATCCTAACTTAGGGCGGCTCAACCACTATTTACGTCATTTTCTCTATTTATCTATATTTTTTCTCTTATATTTTATTTACTACTACTAAAACATTATATCGTATAACTTATTAGACTGCTCTCAGCACATGTTTAAAACATCATGGTTTCTGCAACCGAAGGTACATTTTTCATACTCCTGTTTCTCGAATCGCTAATCAAAGTGGCACTCATCGTGCGATTAAGTGGTTAGATACCGAGATATTTTGTGTTTATTGTGGCGCCTCAAATGTACAACAATTTTTTTTTTAAACTCTGTGATCAATTCTGGAGAGTGGCTGCAGTGCCCATCAGTCTAGAATCTAGAATCAGTGTTGTGCATTCTCATCTAGAAGGTCATCACAGCGGCGGGCCTTCAAGTTGGACACTCGAGCTGTTTCTTGTCAACCTTGACACCAGGACTTCTGCAAAGAGCATTCCACTTCCCTTTGAGCTTGAAAAATTAGAAGTAAACAGACTCTGGAAGCACCAGGAGCGGTACAACCAAAGAAGAAGACGGCATGAAGCTGCCTGCTTGCCTGCAAGTGGTGGTGAGTGAGTGTGACACCCTGGGGCGAGCTGATCTGCTCCTACTGAGCTGACTTGGGCACACGCCGGCTTGCTGTCTGTCCCCTCCCCGGTTCCAGCTATGAGCTACCCCAGCATCCAGCACCGCGTGACGACCACTTAACCTATATATACTTCTCGCCTCCTTCCCGTCCGAACTCGGCAGCTCCGCTTGCTGGAGGGCAGAGAGCAAGAGAAGAGAGGCTCCGCGGGGCTGCGATGGAGACGCCCTCATTGCCGGCGGCGGAGAAGGTTAATCAAAAGATATAAGAAAAAAAGAGGAATACTTACCTGGCACCTACCGAAGCATTGCATGGTGAAAAGGTGTGGCTGGCAGTGGCCTCCTGGGGAGAACACGATGCACAGCTAGCCTGGCTCGCCTTTGGATTTCTCCGTTCCAACTGGGCCTGGGTGCTACAGTGTTTTTTTGCACCATCCTAGCCTGGCTGGAACAGTATTTCCAAACAACCAAACACACCTATCCTTCATCAATTGAACCAGGCTGAGGCACCCAAAGTGGCACTCGTCATGCGATTAAGTGGTTAGATACTGAGATATTTTGTGTTTATTGTGGCGCCTCAAATGTACAACAAATTTTTTTTTACTCTGTGATCAATTCTGGAGCAGTGGCTGCAGTGCCATCAGTCTAGAATCTAGAATCAGTGTTGTGCATTCTCATCTAGAAGGTCATCACCGCGGCGGGCCTTCAAGTTGGACCCTCGAGCTGTTTCTTGTCAACCTTGACACCATGATCTCTGCAAGGAGCATTCCACTTCCCTTTGAGCTTGAAAAATTACAAGTAAACAGACTCTGGAAGCACCAGGGGCGGTACAAGCAAAGAAGAAGACGGCATGAAGCTGCCTGCCTGCAAGTGGTGGTGAGTGAGAGTGTGACACCCTGGGGCGAGCTGATCTGCTCCTACTGAGCTGACTTGGGCACGCGCCGGCTTGCTGTCTGTCCCCTCCCCGGCTCCAGCTATGAGCTACCCCAGCATCCAGCACCGAGTGACGACCACTTAACCTATATATACTTCTCGCCTCCTTCCCGTCCGAACTCGGCAGCTCCGCTTGCTGGAGGGCAGAGAGCAAGAGAAGAGAGGCTCCGCGGGGCTGCGATGGAGACGCCCTCATTGCCGGCGGCGGAGAAGCGAGAGTACAGGACCGTGTGGTCGGAGCCGCCGAAGCGGCCGGCGGGGCGGACCAAGTTCCGGGAGACGCGGCACCCGGTGTTCCGCGGCGTGCGGCGCCGGGGGCGTGCTGGGCGGTGGGTGTGCGAGGTGCGCGTGCCGGGGCGGCGCGGCTCCAGGCTCTGGCTCGGCACCTTCGACACCGCCGAGGCGGCCGCGCGCGCGCACGACGCCGCCGCGATCGCGCTCTCCGGCCGCGGCGCGTGCCTCAACTTCGCCGACTCCGCGTGGCGGCTGCCCGCGCTGCCGGCCTCGGCGCTCGCCGGCGCTCGCGGAGTCAAGAGCGCAGTCGCCGAGGCAGTCGAGGAGTTCCAGCGGCGGTCGGCAGCGTCGACGGTGCCGTCTTCGTCGCCGGCGACGGCCGGCGACAACAAAGACGACGTCTTGCCGGGCGCGCCGTCGAAGCCCAGCGACGCGTTCGACTTCGACGACGGGTTCAGGTTCGACGGCATGGACACCGGCTCGTACTATGAGAGCCTGGAGCAGGGGCTGCTCGTGGAGCCGCCGTCGGCCGGATCGTTCTGGGAGGAAGGCGATTACGGCGGCGCGGAGTCGGCGCTTTGGAGCTACTGATTCCGTTAGGCAATGCGATGTTATTGATCAGTTCTGTTCCCGCAGACACGGGAAGGGGAAAGAAACAGAGCAAGAACAGAGCAGGCAATATTCGGATTTTTTTTCATATGCATTGCACTTCTCTCTGTTTTAGAACTATATTGAACAGAGCATGCTGTAACCTTTCCATATCCATTTTGAGAAGGCTGACGGGCACTAATGTACGCAATGAACTACTCTCTCCATTTTTTGTTCGGCGTTTTTGACTTTTATACACATTTTTAACCATTTGTCATATTTATTTTTTTAAATATCATTTATTTTGTTGTGATTTGTTTATCAATAGAGGTACTTTAAACACGTCTTATTTTTACATCTTTACATTAAATTTTTCAATAAAACGAATGATCAAAAACATGTCAAAAAATTAAAACATAAAAAAAAACGAATGGAGTATATTCCAACGGAATTTGTGTACTCACTCCATGAACCTTGCGATTCACTCCTGAGAACATTCTTCCTTACAGCGAAGTCCCCGTGAAAAAGCCGAATTCTCGGTTACTTACTCCATTTTACTCCCTCCAGTCACAAAAAGAAGTCGCCGTTGACTTTTGGATACGCCTTTGACCATTCGTCTTATTCAAAAAAGTTATATAAATATTATTTATTTTGTTATGATTTGGTTTATTATTAAATATATTTTAAGTAAAACTTATATTTTTACAAATTTGAACTAAATTTTTGAATAAGACGAATGGTCAAAGGCGTGTCCAAAAGTCAACGGCGACTTCTTTTTTTGACCGGAGGGAGTATGTTGCAAGGGAAATTTACTCATATGCTTTCACCTGAAAAAGTATGTCATGTTGCAATAAATTTTAGTATGCAATTGATCGCTTGAACTTGTATTTAAAAATACTTTCATATTATGTTAACGAGCAAGGTGGATTGCGCAGTTTCGCGGCTAGATCTAGTATTTGATATGGACTTTTTAAATTGTTTTTATTATATTATTGTAACTTTTAATCCAAACTGTTATGATTTGGACCCACAATTATCAACGATTTAGATATTTTCCCCCTCCTATTAATGTGGGATTTCTAGTATTTTTGAATTAATATGGTGGCTCCGTTTAACTCTACTTAAATATAATAATAGTAGATTTTATAGTTTTTATGGAAGAAATTAATAGTCAAAATTCAATGCTGGAGATTGTGTAATAATTTGCATGCCTTGTATTTTAAAACAGAGGGAAGAAGGAGTATAATGTAGCTTACTTGAAAGACTTCATCTTTATCTCCAACCTCAAACCAAACAAAACAAAATTCACTTCCATAGTAACCATCATGCAACTGAACGCCATAGCAACGGCAACATGCAAAAGTAGAGCAAAATGACAACAACAACCGCTAGTAACAGCAAGGGGCGATGGCGGCACTACCATGGTGTGGCAGCGATGCTAGAGCTTGGTGTCGTGGTAGCACTTTGGGTTGGCAGTCTTGTGTGTGCGGCAGGGATGGCAAAATCCATCAGCCATGAGCTGGTTCTTGAAGGGGGTTGTCTGACAATGCGACGGCGACAAGACGGCCTTCACTATGTAGTGCTAGTCTATCTCCTTCCCTCCCCACTCTCTCTCTCTTTCCCCTAACAGACCGAGGGAAACCTGTCAGGTAGGTGTGAGCGTAAGTATTAGGCTGCTAGTTGTTTTGGGTTTGGTTTTCAATTTTGGGTCAGGTACGGCTTAGCTCCACCTGGCCCGGCCATCTCACCCTTAATAGCATCTCTATTTGAACACTATTATCAGCACATACTATAACACTACTATCTGCACACTTCATCTATCTCTTTAAAATTCCTTTACAATTAAATTACACTCTAGAAGCTTTTTTTTCCCATCCAGCCGACGCTCTATCCTTATACCCTTTCTTTTACAGTTTTATCTACGGATGCTCTAAAGTTTGATGGTAAATTCTGAACACAAATTTAAAGATCATTTAATTCCGAAATCTCACGTGATGCGGGTTGTCACGAAAGCAGGTTAAAATCAAGAACCACGTCGGCATCAGCAGCTCATCTGGCGCGCGCCATCGCGCCTCCCCGCTCGCAAAACTCGCCGGTTCCATCGTCCCCAACGCGGCGAAGCCCAAGTACCAATTCGCTCCTCTTGCCAGTTGCCTGGCCCGTGCAACAGTGACCAGCGAAAAGGCGACGCTTGTCGTGGCGCACCGCGAGTGGCTCGCCTTGCCATTTCCCCATTAATACGAGAAGAAGCTATGCATCAAGGACTCCACATCATCCAGTACAGTATGTCAGTGTGCTAGGCTAAGCTATTCACGTAGAAAGGCCGGTTCGCCGTCAGGGAGACGACCAGTCCAACCGGCACTGCTCACACGTGCTTCTCCCAAGCTCCCGCAAGTTGCACGGGCGCAGTGATCTGTTTTGAAGCAGGCAGGAGGACTGCCGTGTATTCAAAGAAGAAGAAGGTTACAGGTTATAGGTTGGGGGGAGATTAGGGCCTCTCCCCCCTTAGGCTGACAAGAGATTGACTAATTAATTACAAAAGGTGCGCCTATAGCCTCCCAAAGGCGCAGGTCATCCAAAAGCTGGTAGAAAAAACTTGGGTGGTCCTGTCGGCGCTCTGAAAAATCATGTTATTTCGCTCCAGCCAGATGCTCCAAAGAAAGGCGCAGACGGCGGATAGCGTTGCTCGGGGAGCCGGCCCGTCTTGAAGGATGTCGGTGGACCACCAACTATAGATGGCCAGATGGGCCGGCCCAAATGGGCCGGCACGAAAGCCCGCATTTTTGGCCCGGCACGAGCATGGCCCGGCACGAAAATAAACGGGCCGTGCCGGCCCGGCACGACGTGACGTGCCGTGCCTGGGCCGAAGGCCAGTCCCGTGGGCCGGCCCGGCACGGCACGATTTTATTTTTTTATTTTTTGTTTCTTACATATATGTATATTATACCCTTGGTATATTAAAGCACAACAGCACATGTGCTCAGCTGGTTAATTGAGGGAGCTTTCCCACCTCCCAAGCCTTGAGGACAGGGGTTTGAGTCCCCTCCCCTTCCGCGCTGCACAAATTTTTGGAAAAAAATTGGCTCTCGGCGGGGATCAACTGGGGTGTAAGATTGCTCCTGAGATCCGCGATCCAAGCAAAGTTGGACGTCGCTTTCTTGGAGGAGGCCTTGTAAAGTCCAGGTGCGAGCAACTTGGGGGAGAAACCGGAGAGCCAGCGGTCATCCCAGAAGGATGTGGAGGCCCCATTCCCAAGGATGATGTCGGAACCTGCTCGAAGAAGTGCAATGTCCGGCTCTGTGGCAGGCAGTGGGGCAGGCAGCGGTTGGGGGGCCCAGGCGGGCGCCGCTTGCTGCCGGCTTAGCCAGAGCCGCCGAAGCCTTAAGGCTCTTGAAAAGCAGTGAAGATCTAGCACACCAAGGCCACCAAGGGAGGTAGGTGAGCAAACCACGCTCCAACTGATCCTGCCAGGTGCGCGTTGGTAGTCGGAGCCCTTCCAAAGCCAACCTCTGAGCAGAGCGTCAATCTTCTTGAGGACCGAGATGGGAGGTTGGATGACAGAAAGCACGAAAGTGGGGAGGGAGGTTAGCACTGTTTTGAGTAGTGTAAGGCGGCCACCCTTTGACATGAGCGGTCCTCGCCAGCCGGCAAGCCTAGAAGCCACTTTGTCAATGATGGGCTGGAAGTGAACATGCCGAATCTTCCGAATAGAGAGAGGCATCCCCAGGTACTTGATGGGGAAGGAGGTTTCCGCGGCTGGGAGGGCTTGCAGGATGGGCACAAGAGGAAGGCTTGAGTAGCGTATAGGGACCACCTGGCTTTTGGAGAAGTTGGTGCGCAGTCCCGAGATGCTTCCAAAAGCTCGGAGGATCTCGGCGAGGGTGGAGACATTTTCTGCGGACGGGTGTAGGAAGATGGCCGCATCGTCGGCGAACAGGGAGATGTGTGCGTCTGGGAATGGGCCACCCAGCGGTTGGAGCACGGCCGAAGCGAAGGCTTTGTTGAGCAGAGAGACCAGGGGCTCTATGGCTAGGTTGAACAGGAAAGGGGAGAGTGAATCCCCCTGCCTCAGGCCTCGGCGGTGCTGGATGGAAGCCGTGGGACGATTATTGAGAAGTACTTTGGAAGAGGAGGTGGTTAGGGATAGGGCTATCCAGTCGCGCCAGCGAGCGCTGAACCCACGAGCCCTTAGTTTGTCAAGAAGGTAAGCCCAGGATACCGAGTCGAAGGCTTTTTTGAGATCCAACTTGAAAAGAAGGGCCGGTGTGCCGGATTTGTGGAGGGCCATCACTTTGCGCTGAACCAGCAGGAAGTTGTCTTGTATGTGTCTACGCTTAATGAATGCGCAGTGATCTGTTTGATTGCTGCTCATCCACTGAACCGACGAACTGTCGTGCTCAGATCGCTTCGGCGACGCTGCTGATAGGATTCTGATCCAGCTCAATCGTTTTTTGGCAGAACTCCCAACGAGTTGGGCAGTTGGTGACCCTGAACAACGAACGAGTCCAAGAATATCCTCACGATTGTCAGGTAAGAACACGCCGTAGCGAAGAAGGCCCGACTCTCATCAGTCATCGGGTTGACATCAGCCATCAGGACGGTGAGGTCAGAACTCAAAGCATATCGTGTCCAACGGCACGAACACACAGGCTAGCTTAGCTTCTCCATAGGATCAAAAAGTCAGCTCCTTTGCAACTGGAGGCGAGCGTCTGACACTTCGAGCTTGGATGGGCTCTGTTGAGCGATTAATGGTTGAGATTGACCGAACGATCTGCGTTCGCCTATGGATGGAGTGATTCCAGCGACGTCTGAACCACACGATGGTGAGAACGAGGTCAGACATACGGCCGGACGGGATGGTCAAGACTCGAGAGTTTGCCCCACGGTCAAAAGAAGATATTGTAGCACAAAAAGTTCTTTACATCGGCTCTTGGTCGAGGTCAAAAGAAGTTTGTGCTTGCATCGGCTCCAGCGTATTACGCATTCAGTGCAATCAGATTATCAGATTCAGAGGCACAAAACCGTTCTACTCACCTGCCCATTTCGGTGAAGAGAATTTTGAAGAGCAGTGTTCATCATCTCACGTTTCTTTTATTCGTCAAGTGAAAAAAGATTCATAGCAGCTGTCGAATTATCTATCCTCTTTGCATAACTATAATTGTGGAACATCGGACATTAGGTTAGATCTAAAAGGCAGCAGTTCTTTTATACAAGACACGAGATTCAGGCAAAAGTATGTTTGTTCCCTGTACAAAAAGCGTCCACACAATTTACATCCCAGGGCCCAAAAAAAAAAATTTGCACACATTCACAGGAAGATGTACGGCCGTGGCAGCAAGAATGCTAGGAAGACGGCAGGTGGGCCTTTTGTCAGCCGAAGAGGAGGCGCCGTCGAGCAGACTTGCTTAGGTTCTTGTCGAGGTCCACACTTGACGATTTTCTTGAGCCATCCTTCGACGTAGGGCCTTCTCCATGCAGCTTCTTCCCAGATTCATCATTGCTCAGTCCCTTCTTGGAGCGGTAGAACTTCTTGATGGTAAGCTGAACCCCACTAGATTTTGGGCCTTTCGATGATTCAGACATGTTATTTGCTAAGCTCAACTTTGATTTTCTTGCTTTTGACTTAGCTTCTTTGAGCCTCTGCAACAAATTCAGTGCATTTATTAACCATAGTGAACATAAGTCTTGTTCAAGAAGCAAATGTTGCAATTAACTTGACTGCACCAAATAATGCATCACATAGAAGCATGACTACTCAGGCGTCTACAGAGTACAGACTGGCTTGCTACCTTAGCAGTGGAGCCATCACCTAGGTTATTTTATGATTTCTGGATCCATATATTTACAGTTTAGTAGCTGATTAAAATATGATGGTAGCATCAGGCATTTTGTAGATGATCATGGTGAGGAAAGCAACCAGTACACACCTGTTCTTCCTCAAACCTTCGTGCTTCATTAGGAAATGCAGCATTCACAAGTTGAATGTCTTCATCAGTCAATAGAAAGCAGCTGTTATCATCAGTGAGTACTTGTGGGATATCTGGCTCATCTAACAAGTCGGTAGATTCACTTATCACCATAGCCTCCTCATCTCCATCCGAAACAATCGCCTCACTCTCCTCAAATTCAGGCTTTTTGCTAGATGCGCCATCGGAAATCATACCATGAGCGGCTCTCTTCCATTTGACAACATAACAGGGGTGACCATATCTTATCTTAATCCTTAGAATTGAATGAAATTCATATTGATCATAAAGAAGCAATGATTTAGACGGTGATGAAGCCATCTCACGTAAATATATGGTTGATAACATAGGAAGCATCCGCTGTCGAATATAAGATGGCTCCCATTTCTGCTTGTACAATAAAAAGTCAACCAAAGCCTCAACATCAGGTTTATTCCAACTAAGCAAAACACCATTTTCTGCGAAAGAATGATGAGAGAAAGCATTAGATTTCGACATTTCATCGCAACAAAATACTGAAGAGCAACTGAAGATATAACAAGCAAAAGCAGCAAACTTAGAATCTGCATTTTAAAACTACATGTATCAGTGAGGAATATTAGTAGTGTTTGAATTTCACCTTTATCATAATTGTTACTGCTTAGATACAATTTAATGATCTCCACATTTGGAAAATTTGATCCAGCAGCTATTCTTTTGCAGACCTTGATTTGCCAATTTTCATGTCTTCTCTGTTCCTTCAGATTGCGTGCCTACCATGGATCAAATCAAAAGCATACTCTAAACATAGTGAAAATTAAACTCCACGAATCAGTCAAAGGTTAAAAAGAACAGGCACAGGATAATATCTGACGATTTGATTAACAAATGACATCAGATGCATTATGACAGTGAATATAAAGTTTATGGTGCTCAGGTAGATACAAGAATAAGAGCAAAAAAAAAAGTTGACAGGCTTAAACAGCAGCAGCCTTTCCTCCAAATCAGGCATCCCAAAACATATTATAGGTGTGCTTATAGTGTGGAATACATACTGAAACTAATATCAACAAAACTGAGAGGCTACCTTGTCACAGCTAGGGCATTCACATTTGAATCCGACTGGTTTTTCCACACAATTTTCTAGTGATTCCAGCAAGCAATAATTGCACCCAACCTTGCAATGATTTTTCTTGTTGCCAGGGTGACCACAATGTGAGCAGTGTGTCGGTCTCACAATTGGTGATCTATTCGTTGAGGTTGATGGGAGATCATCAATATGGGGCATGTCAGATCCTTCCAGGAACGGATAGACCCCTTTACCAACTTCACATAATCTGGCGAAGTATAGATATGATTAGGTTCAGAAAAATGAAATGTTGGGTAATTCCTCTGCGAAAAACTAACAATATATTGTCATGGAAGTATGAATCATACTTATCTAAAATATGATCTTCATCAAATAACTTCACAAACCGAAGTGCAGTTTCAACACCAAAACCAGGCACCCCATGCAAATCATGGTCACTACCAATAAGAAGTGCCATGGCTACCATTTGTTTCCTTTTCAACCCAAGACCAGACTCAATGTCTCCTATGTTGTAGCACTCAAAAGGTTCCTGAAGGAAATTAGCTGATTATGGTACCACGATACAGAGAAGTTGAAAAAAAGAGATCATTTTCCGAGACTGCTTACCTTGCAGTTTGATTGGAGGACCTTTATGACAGTCTTAGCTCCAAAAAGGAAAGCATCACTGTCTGACGTGATGCAAGCATCCACATAACCTTCATCATTCAACTGAGCGCAAAGGGCTTCAGCTTCACCATTGGCCCGCAATACAGGCATTCCAAGATATTCAAGCAATTCCTGTATATTACAAAAAAACTTGTAAAAGGCAAGTCCTCCTTAGTTTTCTATAGCACCCAGAGAACATCAAACAGGACCTGCAAATTCAGAAATTGCCTAGAATTGATACTTGCATAAACTACTACCGAATGGCTTATACACACAAGAAAAAAATCATATTTAATCAAGAAGTGCTAATGCATGATACTACATTTTCATCTTTCTTATCCCGAATTATAGTCCAAAATCGTGAACAAGGTGCACAACATTGCCAAGCCAAGGGTACTCACGACGCACTCCTCGACATATCTTGTGAACACAGCATTCCTCCCTTTCACCGGCGTCGCATCACTGGCCTCCACCTCCGTGTCTGTGCTCGGTAACGCAGCAACGTCAAGTCCAGAGCCTCGGAAGAAACGCGCAGACCTCGCCTGCGACTTGAGCGGCGACGGCTTGCCATCCACAACGAACACCGGGAAAGCACCCATCTGCAACAGTTCCATAGACAATCCAATGGGTGAATCAAGAGTTCAAGACAGAGCACCATCACTGAAGAAATCGAGGAACCGAAACTAATCCCATTCCACAAGATTGCGCAGCGGATGCATATCCAATGTTGAATCTTGAAGAGCGCAGCACAAAATGTGTGTGCTGCGGAGCGCGAACTGGGGCAACCACGAGACAGTGCAAAGGGTTTGGAGACGGAGCGGAGGAGGAGGGGGAGGAGGCGAGGGTAAGCCGACCTTGGAGAAGAGGGAGAGCGTCCGGAAGAAGGTGTTGCGGAGGTGGGGGCACCTCGCGCCCGGAGACCGTGCCCTGATGGCGGTGCTGTGGGAGACGATCCAGAAGGAGAGGTCGACGGCGACGCGGCGGCCGCGGAGGTACCCCGCGCCCTCGTGCCGCGCGTACGGCTTGAGGATATCCCAGAAGCTTCCGCCCACGCCCATCTCCTCTCTTCGCCGGCGGCGGCGGCGGCGGCGGCGGCCAAGGCGGAGGTTTGGGAGTTTGGGGTCGCTCTGGTAGCCCGGCCCGTGTCCTCCTCGGCAACCTGCGGGACTCGCGGGTAATGGGCTACCTCCTCTCGTTGGGCTGGATGTTCGTGCCTATCTAAGTGGGCCTAGCCGTTATCTATTCGTAGTTCTTTTCCCCACCTGATAAAAGATTACGATTTTTTAACTAAACAAAAGATCACGGGTTGTGATAGAGATTATTCTTGCAAATATATGGACTATACAGATCATCAGATCATGCATAAACCTGGTACTAATTACAGCGAAGAGATCAGATCAATAAGTGAATAAAATTTCTATTGGGCTAAATAATCATAAGAAACTCAAGTATATAATTTTCTCTTCCAATCGGAAGATGCGGTTATTTCGCTCGATTCAAAGGTGCCAAATTATGCCAGAGATGATCGAGAGGAAACCTCGCCTCCTCTTCCTCCAGCAGTTGATCGATGAGCTGCATCTCTAGAAGGCAGCTAGTGCCAACTTAGTTTCCGTGTAATTAAGCGTAGCTTTCTATCCTGTTCCCCCTAGGGGAGGGGCAACAACTTCTTCCTTTTAATCAATAGATGGCAGCTCTCCTGCCCTTTGCTCAAAAAAAGAAATTCAAGTATATAATTTATATTTTATGAAATATTTTTACGTCAAAATACATATAACACTTCGGTCACGTGTCAAAAGACCATTGTTGGTTTGGTGAGAAGACTACGGATGGAAGGGTTTTACCATTGAGATACCACTTTGTAGCAAAATGTGTTAAATTATATAGTTGAGGAACCAAAAAAATATTTTTCTAAGAAAAACTATAATAAACCAAACTATAGTGTCATCTAGTTATCGTTATATAATAAAAACTAAAAAATATCAAATAATTTTTTTTGACCTTAAAACTTGTGGCAATGCACGTTGATTCCAAATCAAGGTGAAAAACAATTAAAAAAATGCAAATTGCTAAAAACACATAACTCTAACAATTCTTATGTCCACAACCCACATGGACCTCTAATATAAGGAGTATAGAACAGAAGTTAAGAGTATGTTCTATTTATTTTTTTCATATATCATTGGGCTAACCGGATGGATGTCGTTGTAAATCTTGTCTGTTTAAATAAATTAGGTGGGTTAACGGTATAAAAAATAATTCAATAGTTAATGACACAAAATTGTTTTATCCCACCAACTAGTCAAGTGCACATGATTTGCTATAAATAAAAAAATGTTAACAAAGTTTGTGGTGTGATAATAATATGTTTGAGTAATATGCATCCAGTTATGTTTACATACTTGACTATGACTATACCGCACCTGCAAGCCCTCATGTTTGACTATGCTTAGTTATGTTGTAACCAAACACCCATGTACTTACACATGAAGTGATAATCCTTCAATTATAATGACAAGTGTCACTGAGAAAATATGGAGAATAAACTACGCGATGACATATACGTTACTTCAATTTTTTAATAGTACATAGTTAGTTGCCAAATCTTTTTTTTAGGGAAGTTGCCAAATCTAGTTAGGTTAAGAAGTGTTAAAAGGTTAAAAGATTCCAATTCTAAACCCTAAACCCTATTGGCTAAGTTGATCATGATGAAAAGCGTTTAGTGGTTTAAAAATCTAAATCCTAGGCCAACTTTGAGTCGGAAGTGGGAACCAAACATGAGTCGAAGATACAGTTCGTAACACACTTTGTTTGTTTAAATTGAAAGTTGCTAAAAATTTTAATCTAAAAAATTTGTGTCCTCTTGAAAGACGTTTTAAAGAGTTAAAAAAATATGAAAAAATATTTATGAACTTTGAAAAAAACTATTTAAAACCCTACAAAAATAACTACAAAGTATTGCATCATTTAGCTTGTAAAAATAACAAATTTTTATTTAATTTAATTTAATTTAAGTTGAATCTAACAAGGCAAATATGAATTCTTCACCAAGAGACCTGACACGAACCTCATACCCCACCGTCATCGACCCATCACCGTCCGCCTCCTCCAGATCTCTCGCCCCGAAGGCGCCCACCGAATCAAGAGGCGGCGAGTGATGGCGTCCGCGGTGGCGGTGGTGGACGCCGGCGACGCGCCGGACCCGACGGTGCGGAACCTCCTGGAGCAGGACAGCCTCAAGTGGGTCTTCGTCGGCGGCAAGGGCGGCGTGGGGAAGACCACCTGCAGCTCCATCCTTTCCATCCTCCTCGCCTCCGTCCGCCAGTCCGTGCTCGTCATCTCCACCGACCCCGCCCACAACCTCAGCGACGCCTTCCAGCAGCGCTTCACCAAGTTCCCCACCCTCATCCGCGGCTTCTCCAACCTCTACGCCATGGTAACGATAAAGATCCCTCCTTTTCCTCCCCGCTGAACTGGTTCCAAATCCCAGCCCACGCTGCCTCCTTCGGCTGTCTCTTGATTGAACACTGCGAGGATTGGATGGATGGGTTGCGTGGCCATGGGCATGGCCGGGTGATTGGGTAGGAGGATGGGGCTGTACCATCGAAGAGGAAAAAAGTTTGACAGGTAGATAATTCGATGTCGCCCTTCCTCTAGGCTGTTCAAATCGGTAAAAATTCCCAATTTTGTGTTGACTTGTCATTGTTGCTACTTCTGGCATGTGGGGATTGTTCAATGCAGCTCCAGAAAACGAATGAACAATCTCTTGCTTGATGGACTTGCAGTAGGGAAGGAAGATGTTTCTCCAGAAGAACTTTATGTTGTTATCAACAAGAGAATTGAGAGAGTATTAATTCGCACAGTAAGATTCATATTGTTCTGTGTTTTAACCTGCCGTTGCTTTGTGCTGAGCAACCATTTGCACTGTTTCCCATCTGATTTTTCTTTTTAGCAGGAAGGAGGTTCTTATCAACAACGGATACTTGTGGTGTACCTGAAAGAGATACAAGCTAGAGCAGAAGAGATTGTGAAAGTGCTTCAAGGGCCAACTCTGTAATATTTTGTGGCTGATTTTAGGCAATACAAGTTTGTCCAGTTCGAGCATTGTTTGATGTGTCACCTAGCTAAAGCTTTCTGAAAGTGGTCAGTGTCCAGAAGGTTATGATTTTCTGTGTAAGTGCACCGTCATGTATATTTGAGTTTGGCTCGTAATAACTTCGTATAGCATACATTACAATTATTTGAGCCTCATGTTTTTTCCTTGCTGCAGATTAGTCCAAACAATGGATTACTCTGTTGTAGTTTTTGATACTGCACCTACCGGTCATACTTTACGGTTACTGCAGTTCCCATCAACACTTGAGAAGGGTTTAGAGAAAATGATGGCCTTGAAAAATAGATTCGGTGGTCTGTTGAATCAGGTATTCTTTATAGTTTATACACCTCAAGCTATGGGAAAACAATAATTGTTGTCATGTCAGAAACACATATATGCAGATGTCAGTGGTGTTTTTCTACTCGTATTAGTTTGCTTTTCTGGGAAATAACATGCTACCATATTAGTTCATGTTATTGTAGCCATACCTTGTATAAATTATAATAAAACAAACAAAATAGGAAAACTGCTTTGTGGCTCAATAAAGCTTGAAATATCAAGCCGTAGAGGCACTATGACTCTCCAAATAAATAATGATTGTTTAATTCGTTTGAAAATGATGTGATGAGTTTTCTTTTATAGAAAAATTAGGATGAACGATGACAGTTTGTATTGAAGTTGTATGGTGGTTTGTGATTGCAGTGCACTTTTTCATGTAAGCATGGACAAATAAAATAATCTGACTACCTAAGATGAAAAACAGCAAGTGGCTAATACAACAATTTATGCCTTATGCAGGCCAGTCGATTGTTTGGTCTTGGCGATGAACTGAACGAGGATGCAATGCTTGGGAGACTTGAAGGTATGAAGGATGTGATTGAGCAAGTGAACAGGCAATTTAAAGATCCGGTAAGATTACCAACCTTGTAAAACAACAGAAATCCTTAATGTCCTAAGCAAGATAGGCCATTTGTCATGTGATGTTAGGTCACTAGGTATATATTACGGAGTATATTAAAAGAGATAGGACTGCAGGAGCATGACCAAGTGCCATTGGCAAAACACATGGGAGAAAGGGACCTTTGCTACAACTTATGATTTTCTAATAATAATCAGCTATAGCTCATAAGATATTATGGCTTAGATTTTGAATTACTGATGATGTATTGGCGTTCTTAAGATTATTAGATAAAAATCTGTTTGTAGAGGGTACAGGTGTAACCTAAGGAAGTGCCCTGGCGACAGACTTGGCCAACGGGCCGGCCCAGTTTGGTCGGTTAAGGCCCGGTTGGTTCGGTTACTGTATGAACCGTGCAAACCGGCCGAGGTCTCGGCCCAAGTTCGGTTTGCACAGTGAACCGAACCGAACCGGGCTGGCCCGGTTTTTTATTGGTCGGTTTATTTTATTAAAAAATATATAAAAATTTAAGAAAAGCTATTATATTTCACAAATATACATTATAAATTAAAGAAATATATATAGAAATAGATATATTGAATTAAATAAATATACAACAGTAGCGAACCGAATTAGGCCGCTGCTATGCAAACCGAACCAGGCCGGCCTAGATTCGGTTTGGTTCACCGAACCGGGCCAGCTCAGTTTGTGAACAGTACGGGCCGGCCCGGTTCGGTTCGGCTAGACCGGCCCATTTGGCCAAAACTACGTGGTGATTGTAGCTTTTGTCATCCTATAATATGTACGATCAGCATATAAGCATATTGTTTTCTTTCCAGTATTTCTCTGCGTTATCTATGTTATTTAAGCAACTGATATTAAAGCTCTTAGCACCTTCTGTTTTTTTGGTTTTCTTTTCAGGACTTGACAACTTTTGTATGTGTTTGTATTCCTGAATTTCTATCGTTGTATGAAACGGAGAGATTGGTGCAAGAGTTAGCAAAGTTCGAGATTGATGCACACAATATTATCATCAATCAAGTTCTTTTTGATGAGGAAGGTTAGTACCAAACTTATCTTATTTGGCAAAATTTCTGTCTGGAAGAATGATTGGATATGTTTTGCACGCACCATATTCACATGTGAACTTTTGAATAGAAGACATCGTAGCGACTCTGCAAATCGATTCATTTTTAACATTCTTCCAATTCTTTTATGCGTTTGTATTAATTCTGTCATTCATTGCAGCTGTTGAGTCGAAACTCCTAAAAGCACGCATAAAAATGCAACAAAAATACATTGATCAGTTCCATATGTTATATGATGACTTCAACATCACAAAGTTGCCCTTGCTTCCAGAAGAGGTAAGGAATCTGCCACTCCACCGTTTCAAGCTTCTATTATTTATTTGAGCTTTAAGACACGTAACTTGCTTATGTAATTCTTCAGGTATGTGGTGTTCAAGCTCTACAAAACTTTTCCCGGCATTTCCTTACAGAATACAAGCCTGTTCTAAAAAGGGGCACGGTAGAGGAGCTAGAACAGAGAATTTCCATACTAAAATCAGCGTTAGAAGACGCCGAATCAGAACTAGATAGAGTTAGGAAAGGGAAGCAGGTAGCATGAGCCCATTTTGCGTTTGTGAAGGTGCATGGCACCCGGGACAATATCAAGAACATGGAATTATTGACAACCACCCAATTTTTCATGTCATTGCATACTCTGGCTGATCTCCTCCGCCTGTTTCCTCAGCTGTTTTTCTATTTTTCTTATAGCAATCAGCAGAGAAGTGTATTATTAGCACGGGATCTGATTTATGGGTCGATTTCAGATTCTATTCTCCTGAATCCTGATACCGTTTCTCTGGACTCGTCACTGAGATAATTGCTATTTTCATTCTCAAAGTTGTAGCGAATCTCAATGAGCCTCGTCTACTTGAAATTACTTTTTCGGTCCCTAAAAAGTTGTGGCTGTTTGTGCTACAGCCCTAAAGCATTTCAGCATCGCCAGCAGAATCCCTATATTTCGTTCTCTTTACCCGTTCTTTAAATCACTATTTGTTCTTCATATTTTTATCCTCCCTAACAGAGTCTCTATCATTGAAAAAATATATTCTCTACAGAGACTGTAAATATAGTGGCTCTAAAGGGAGTATCTGAATTTAGAAATATGCTTCATTCTATATTTATAGAGACTATAAATATAGTGGTTTTGCTTTCTTAGTTAGGAATCTCGCCTAAACAAAAAAAAAATACAAAAGATTTTGGACAAGAGTATATGATCATATACGTATTCTAATAAGGAAGGAGGATTTTCAATGCGGGATATAAAAACATCTCTCTTTGGATAGACTCTGCTAGAATGCTTTATAGACTGAGATTGTAATATATGTTTAGAAACCCTTCTAGGGAACCTCCTAGCCATGCTTATATGACATATATGCTTGTCATATGTATCTTTTTAAAATGAAATGTCATCATGAACACCTCCGTCCTCCCTCTTTGTGTAAAAAAAAGACTTAAATCTTTTTTGAGAAATTTCAACTTCAAGCAAAGTTTTGGAATTTTGAAAGTTGAATTCACAAGTATGGTCGGGCAATAGGGTTGGTTCAAAGGCAACTAGGTATGTGCAGTACTGTGAGTGTGACAAAGCAGCCACCACCAGCGAGGGTGCAACGACGACCCTCCGATCTTCCTCCAAGATCAGCGTCAACGGCCGTGCCGCCTCGTGACCTTTGCCCGGCGCGTCCAGCTCGTGCTTGTAGCGAGACTAGGCAGGCACGCGATGGTACGGAGATTCGAACTCCGGTCTTCAGAGCCAACACTAACCCGACAAACCAACTCACCAGCGCACGCTTTGCTATTTGCTAGGCACTCTTGTGCACCAGTGCCGTGCCAAGCCCGAGAAAAAAGATGGAAAAAATGCAGCGCACGCGGGATTCGAACCGCGGCCTCCGGCCTAAGCGCTAGCCCAGCTAGCCAACTGGAAGAGACGCCCGCCTTGCTCATAGGTGAGCGAAACAAATTATTTTATACGTAAAAAATCAATGGACGGTCGGATGTTGCTACCGCCTGCGATCAGACGGCCGTGAATCAACGACGTGGCACCCCAGCAATATAGAAGCGACACATGGCACTGAGGAACGGCCTAAACCCCCGCTTGTATATTTATAGATGCGGCGATGTGCCAGAGCAGGACGGTCTTGGCCACCGACGATAGCATCATACACCCATGAGAAATGCTCCTGGACAGTGTTCACTTGTAGTGATCTCACCCCGTTTGTGAGACGATCATTGATTCTGGTCAAGGGGTCAACCACCACCGCCGTCACCTCGTTAGACACGGGACAACCTTATGAGTCATGACCTTCTTTTTCGTGCAACCCTTCTTGGCCTTGCCAGTCCAACATCATGTAGAGAAGGTCATTGACGATGTGGTGCGTTGTTGTGGACAATATAAAGAAGATGTCGAGCATGCCTGTTTATGACCTAAGCAGCCTCAGGCTTAGTAGAAGATGGATAATCATCTAATCCATGTAGGTGCTCTTTCGGTCATCAATGACAAGGGCGGGCGGATCTAGGGAAACAAGTCATCAGGATCGTCGAAGTTATTTCAAACCTAAATCATTAGATTTTAGCTTCAAACTATAGTTTTATATGTGTGTGAATACCAACAACATACAATAAAGGGTTGTCTGAAAACACGGGGTCATTTGACAACCGCACTAACATTCTAGATCCCTTGGCGCTAAGGTTGCATGTTGCGAGGTAGTCGGAACTGCCTTAGAGCAGGAACAGGTCACGACCACACCGGGAAGTGATGCCTTTGCCGTTGTTGGAGACTTTATCCTCCCAGCAGTGCAGCTCACCAGCGAGTAGAGGCAGAGTAGATTATGTCGATGGCAGCGTAGTGCAGCTTGTCCCTTGACCGCCAGTGGAAGGAGCCAAGCAAGTGTTGGAGGATCAACATGATCGCCGTCGCCTTCGCTAATGAGCAGTAGTATTGAATATTACTTTATAATTTTTAAAATTATAAATATTAGTGAATATTTATATTAATTTACATTGTTCCATATGTCAATGATGTGTCATTGATAGGACGCCGCATGCACAAAACCGGACTAGCTGGCATTCACGTTTAATTTACATTGGTCAATGACGTGTCCTTGATGGGAGGCCACATGCACAAAACCGGACTAGCTGGCACTCACATAAGCAAAAACCACCCACAAAGACAGTTTTGACCGGCTGAAGGACAAATACAGTTTGAAAACCGTGGTGACTTATCTCATCTGGTTTTACACATTGGAGATCAAATTGATGTTCAGATGAAAGTTTAAATGCCAAATTGACATTTTCCTTTATTTTTTTTTTGTTTGACACTTTTGACTTTTGGACACGACTTTCGTCTTACTAAAAGAAACTATGTGAATATCATTTATTTTGTTGCGATTTGTTTAATCATTAAAGGTATTTTAAGCATTGCTTATATTTTTTCATGTTTACACTATAATTTTGAATAAGACGAATGATCAAAAGCGTATCCAAAAGTCAAAGACGTTAAACAAAAAAAACGAAGGGAGTATTTAACATTAATATATATATATATATATATATTCGTATAACTTCGTATAATGTATGCTATACGAAGTTATTACGACACAGATTTACTCCCTCCGTTCCAAATTATAGGTCGTTTGACTTTTTTGACACGTACTTTGACCATTCGTCTTATTCAAAAAAATTTATAATTATAATTTATTTTTGTTATGATTTAGTCTATCATGAAAGGTACTTTAATAATGACTTGAGTTTTTTCATATTTTCACTAATTATTTGAATAAGACGAGTGGTCAAAGTACGTGTCAAAAAAGTCAAACGACCTATAATTTGGAACGGAGGGAGCAGAAGGAAACCAAAATGACCGAGTTCTAGTCTGCTTAAACAGCAAGGCCGGCATGACAGTACCTCGAGAAAAAGGCCGACATGGCCGTATGGCAGATGGACAAGTAGCCGCAACCTTAAAAGACGCCATTGATGTAGTAGTTATTAATCAGTTAGAAAATTACAGTAACTAATCCGTTAATTAGCTCTACTAACACAAAATTTTATTGTGGGCCGAATCTTCCCATCCCCACATATGCCTATGCAGGTGGGCCGGTCAGCGGTGGCCCTTAACCCTATCCCAGGGGGCCCCACCGGAGACAGACTCACCCGCGACGCCGCCGCCTCCCGCTTGTAGCCTCTAGATACGCGAGACGGTTGTTGAAGGGAGCCCAGCCCAGGCGAAGCACCACTCGCCAATCCGATCTTCCATGGAGGCGCCGCCGCAGGACAGGGGCGAGGAGGGCGCCGACGCGCGCTACCACGAGGCGGCGGCGGCGGCGGCCGGCGGCAATGCGGCGCTGGCTATGGTGGCACTCACCCCGGCGGTCGTACCGAAGCCGGAGCCCATGCCGGTGGAGTTGTTGGGCTTGGGTCAGGTCGCCGTCGCCCCCCCGCCGCGGAACCGCGACCGGCACATCAAAGTCGAGGGCCGCGGCCGGCGCATCCGCATGGCGGCGGCGTGCGCCGCGAAGGTCGCGCAGCTCACGCGCGACCTGGGGCACAAGTCAGACGGCGAGACCATCCGCTGGCTGCTCCAGCAGTCGGAGCCGGCCATCGTCGCCGCCACGGGCACGGGCACCGTGCCCGCGATCGCCACCACCGTTGACGGCGTTCTCCGCATCCCCACCGAGTCGCCTTCTGACGCCGGGGGCGCGGGCGGCGAGGAGCGGCCCCCCAAGCGGCGTCGAAAGCTTCAGCCGACGCGCCGGCTGCCCGCCGGCGAGGCCCCGCTCGCCCAGGCTGCCCCCGCGGCCTACTACCCCGTCGTCACTGATCCCCTCCTGCAAGGCAATGGCGGTGGCGCGATTTCAATCTCCAGCGGCCTCGCCCCCGTTGTCCCCGCCGCGCCGCCGGCCACGGGAGGCACCATCCCGTTCATCGCCATACCGGCACCCGGCTCCGTCGCCGCCGGCGATGGTAAGTCGATGATGCCACCATCAGCCCTGTGGATGGTCCCGCAGCCGCTCGCCGCCGCAGGCGGCGGCGTCGCCGCCGGCGACGGTAAGTCGATGATGCCACCACCAGCCCTGTGGATGGTCCCGCAGCCGCTCGCCGCCGCAGGTGGCGGCGCCAACCAGCCGACTCACTACTGGGCGTTCCAACCCAACCCTGCTGAACTCGTCAGCTTCGCCGGCGCACAGCCCATGGACGTCGCCAACTTTCAGCACCAATCGTTCTACAGCGGGGGACATCTCGCCGCCGGCGGTGAGTCACAGGGCCAGCAAGCCGGCGGCCAGGAGGCGAGCGACGTCGACCATCCCCAGGGGGGGGAGGACGACTACGACGGCGAGGCGGTGACGGATTCCAGCTCCGAAGAGTAGCATGGCAAGGCGATGCCTTCGCGGCTACGCGGCAGAGGCACAGGCTCACAGTGCAGACAAATTCCCAATGGTTTAGATGTTAAAACTTTTGCCTAATCTGACTTTCACCCGCTTTACCGTGCAAATTCGAAACTAGTGATCTCATGCTGGTAATTTCGGTTGAGTGGAAAACTGGTGTAGAAAGGCACTCCGTATCAGTTATGAAAAGGACGAGCAACTTGACTTACTATACTCAAAAGTTAGGCTTTTACGAATTCCCCTGCAGCCCTGCTTTTATACCGTGCACATATTTTCTTTACTTTTTGTAAGTTAATTTTTTTCTTTACTGCCTACACTTTAGGATATTTTTTTCTAGTGTTTTCTTGCTAGAGTGCTTGTTAATGCTAGGGAAGTGCTTGGAATAAGTCAATTTTACACGGCGTGAACTGTGGATAAAATACATTTAACCCCAGCAATGAAACGGTATGTTTTACATGCGTTAACTATGAAAACATCAAATAGTCTTTTATGGTGGTTTTGCTATTTCTAATTTAAATAAATATATTTTACACTTAAATTATTGAGAAAATAAAAAAACATATAATGAATCTCTTAAACTAAAAAAATATAAAATAAATAAAAATTTTATTCAAAATTTTAAAGTAGCTAAATTTTTTCATACCTTTTCTTATCGTTGTTAGGTTTTTTTTTTCAATAATTAGATAGTGTAAAGTAGACATTCAAATTATAAATGACAAACTACCTTTAAAACCACTCTAGGTAATTATCTATTCCTTCTTCCTTCTCTTCACGGTTGAGGTATGTCCCATGAACCATTGCATAGTAGGAGTAAGTATTTAGGAGTAAAATCCCCCTTTTGTCACCTAGGACAGTAATGTGCCCGCATCATCGATTTTATGTGGAGTACTTACATGAGCGGAGGAATGCTTGACTAAACATAATGATTAAGGAACAAAGCATCTTTATAAACATCTTTGCATAAAAAAGTCTTTGTTATGCAATGGTTACCTGTTTTCCCCTCAAATCTCAATCGAATTTTACTTACCTGCGTCGCGATCGTCTTTCTTGTCTCCAACCGCCTCCTTGTGCTTCTCCCAATGTCGTCTTCCTCCTCTCTGATCGTTGTCATTTGCTTCACTTGTCGCTTGTAGGGTTTTAGAGTTAGGGTTTGGCAATGGGAGATGGCACAACAGTGTAACAAGGAACAAGGCTACGTGGGGCACCTCACTGGTAGGAGTTTCTCATTGTCTTGGTGGCGATGGGTCAGGGAAACAAAAGGTAACCGTCTACTATTGGAGTAGTGAAAATTGTATAGAAGGGTGAGGAGGATCTACACATCGAATTTAAGATTCAACAGACCAAATCATTGATCGAGAAAAAAATATTGCTTAGATGAAAGCTTTTCTACTTGGATGTTTAGTGACATAGCAACACACTTTCTTAAGGGCGTCATCATTGGTGGATGGTTCCATATAGTGTAGTGAGTAAAATATGAGAGAGAAATGTGAAAGCAAAGGGAAAAGGAGGTGTGCATAGTGGATAAATAGTGTTGAGGATTTCTAGTTTAGGATCCATTGATGATAGCCTAAAGGTAGGGGTGGATTCGAGTCGATCTTGTGTGAGCTGAATATGGTCAGGCTCAAGCTCGGTTTGGCTCGAGCTCGGTTCGAGCTCGGATCGATTATAAACGAAGCTAAGTATAAGGCTCGAACTTGAGATCGGTTAAGCTTGGTTTAGATCGAGATCGGCTCGGTTTGGCTCGGTTAGGGTTAGGGTCGTAGAGACTTACCGGTGATCTCCATTTCGTCGCCAATCTGCCGACCGGCCACCGCATCGTTGACCTGGCGACGGCCTCTGCACCGTCGCCTACCACCGTGCCGGGTGGCATCCCGCGCCGCCGACCCACTACGGTGCCTTCATGACGTCAGCCACAGCCGCCCTGGGTGGCACCTCGTGCGGCCGATCCACCGCCGCACCTCCGCACTATTGTCAGCCACCACGCCGCCGACCACCGCAGCGCCTCCGCACCGTCGGCCGCTACAGCTTCGGGCGGCACCTTGCGCCCCCGACCAACTGCCGCGCCTCCGCACCGCCGACCTGTCGCCCGGATCTAAAAGCTGGAGTGCACCGAGCGGTGGAGCTGGAGTGGAGGCTGGAGCGGTGCCGCCAACCCGCCCTGCTGCGATGGAGGGCGTGCATGGAGCCTAGCGGCGGTTGGGGCTGGGCGCAGGGCATAGCCACGAAAACGGAGGGTGCCAGGGTCGCGTGAGGAGAGGAGTAGCTCGAGTAGTGCCTGTAGTCTATGGAGGATTGAGCCCGTGACGTTGCTTGTTGGCTTAATGGGCTTGGGCCTAACAGAGTGATGGCCTATTGGTTTGTTGGATGTTGGATGTTTATTCGAGTTTTCGAGCTTAAACTGAGCAGCTCGCGATCGGCTTGAGATCGACTCGATTTACAACCGAGCTCGAGACGCAGCTCGAGATAATTCGAGCTCGATCCGATCACAAACTGAGCTCGATCCGATTTCGAACGGATCGTCGAGCCCAAGCTTTTGGTCCACCCCTACATAAAGGGCATAACCAATCTATGCTAATTTGGTGTCCATTTGTGATACGGAACACTATAACAATAAGGTAGGGATTACTCCCTCCACATTACAAAAGACTAATGTTTTGGACATTGACACGGTCTTTAAAATACAATTTTGACCACTAATTACCATTATAATTTATATATATAATCTATAAAAAAAATATGATATTATGGATGTGCTTTTTGAAACGAATCTATGTGTAAAATTTTCATGTATCTGATACAAATAGTTCAAAAGATTCACATATATTGTTTTAAACTCTGACTTAGGACATGTTTAAAATGTCAACTTTTTTTATATGGAGATAGTAAAATATAAGAAAAATATAGTGATATGTAGGCTATTGATTGGAAAATGAATAAATAATAACTGAATAATAATATGCAAATAGGGCTTGAACCTTCGTTACATCCTAAGCATCTCTGTTAAGCATTTTTCTCTAGCAATATACATGGTCGATGAATGGACAATGAAGACTCGGGAGAGAGTGTTGCACGTAGCATGCCACGTCGAACAAGCCACTTTCGGAGTTCGGAACCGGATCTTGCACACGGAGTTTCATGGCACTAGAGGATTTCAATCCGAAGTTTCAAATGCATACTCTATAATATCATTCAATGCACGTTTTATCTATATTTTATTTTTTCACATTTTGTATTGCACTCTAAAAGATTATTTTTCTCCACTAGACACTCTATTTTCACACACTATATTTTGAGAAAATAACTTGTATATCACTGGTTTGAATTGCAATTTCATTTGTAATTTGTGCCATCGCAAACTTGTCAACGTCGTTACCTTGTATGCAATTGCAATTTATTTTTATTGTCTTCTATGTCATTCCTTTAGTTTACACTGTTAGAGCCTATTATAATGCCCATATTACCCCTATCAACTATATGAGTTGGCCAAAATTTTTAAATTTAATCAGATTTGTATTTGCTACAAAAAATATTAAAAAAATTAAAAGTTTATTCAAATTTCAAAATCCACCAAGTATCCGAAATTTTTAAATTTGGTCAAATTTCAAAGTTTAAAATTTGACCAAGTTTAAAATTTGGTGTGTTTAATAAAAAATCAAATTTGATCAATTTAAAATTTGGCTAGGTTTATAAAAACTCGATTTCGGGTAGACTTTGAATTTAAAATTTAAACAAGATTTTGAATTTAAATTTTGGTAGAATTGGAAATGTTCAAATTTCTAATATTTCATTTTTTCCAGATTTAGTCAGATTTATGATTTTTTTAATTCGGTAATATTTTATATTTCGAAATTTGGTTAAATTTCTAATTTTAGGGGATTAGAAAACTTGCAGAAAAGGGTCTTTTATGTATGAAAAAGGTTTAATCGGTGGAATTTTACCAATACTGATATACAGAACAATAATAAATTATTGTAGCGACATACAAAGAATAAATAGACAACTCTACCATTCTACAATGGTACATAGGATTTATCTAACTATGCAAAGCTAAAAAAAAAATTTAGCTCCTGTATTTATAACTTCACCTACGATGCTCTGGTTTGTGCGTGCCCCGATAAAAATATAGGCATCTTCTGTTGACTCAAATTCGTGGCCTCGCTGACCGTGCGAGAACGTGGCGGTGTACTGCCAAAGTGACTGGCACTATAGGCCCACACAACAGTAACATTGTATATGCTCGCATGCTGACAGATGCAGCGCGCGTGGATCCTGAAAGTTCACCCATGCGGTTCTCCACGAAAACTATTTTATTGCTGGTGCACTCGGTCTAATACATGACTGACACTTATTTTTAGGTTTTCCTTTCTAGCAGAATAGAGTGTCTAGTGTTCTCGATAAATTTGTTCTCATGTCCAAAAAAAAAAATACTTTGCCAATTGCTTTCATAATCCAAAATACTATGCATTTGCTCATATGCCATAAAGTATTTGAGCCAGTTGCTAATATGTGATTTTATGGTTGGATGCTATGTTGAACATGATAAAATATAGGTACGAAAACTTTAGGTAAATAGGGATGTAGAGGTCCAATTTTTGGATATTAGATTATATTTTTTGAAGGGAAGATTATATTAAATCCCATAATGTTTCACATTTTGATTATTTGTTTTTGCTACTTCTTTGCTTGTTCTATGACATTTTGTTATACTTGGCTATATACATATTAGAATGTTGAGGCTGGGATAGTTTTCATTATTAAAAAGGTATCCAATCTTAGATATTATTGTTGGGATAGTCTAAGCTCACTGTGTGTCCTTATGTTTTGAGCTTAGTTTTATAACTTGTCGCAAAAATGTTGAATCTCAATTTTCGAGATCGGTCTAGATAAGGATTATATGTAATAGTGTAAGCATCTTGAAAACAGTTATAGGCTAACTTTTAATTAGTAGATATAGTTTATCTCTCCTCCTCTTTTCCCTCCTCCACATAATTAAAAAGCCGAGCTAGAATCCTTATAGCTGACTGAAATGTCCTCGTTGAAAATGCCCTTACCGTGGACCTCAGTGCTTCGCTGGATCCTGTACTGGAGTTTGATTTTTTTTAATGTTCACCTCTCAGTTTTATTTTATTAGAAGAAGCTTTGGGTTTTGTTATGTTACATAATTCTGTGGCTCATTTTTCCTACCCTAAAATCATGGCTTCGCCCCGGAAGTCATGAAGCTAGAGTGCATTCATAGGATATTCAAAACAAACATTTGAAATATGTATCTTGTTCGGGTTGGTCCTGGTTGGTCTTGTTTCGAATAATTTAACTTCAATTCTAGCCTCTTCGTAGCAAGAAAAGCTGTAAATTTGGACAAACTTAAACGTGGAGGCAGGCAGGGCAGGCAAGGCACGGCGCGGAGTTGGGCTGCCCCCGAGGCCGGCCTCGGCCGCAGCCTGGAGACACGGGAGGGCAAGGTGTTGGGCCGCCGACGCGACAGTGGCTTTGCCAGCTTGGGGGGGCATGGGCCCAACGGGCCGCAGGCCCGAGCGCGTAGGGTGGCGAGAAGCGGGCCCACGCGATGACGCAGCGCAAGCGGTTGGATGGAGTCATGGAGGTGCAGACGTACACACGTGCGGCCACTGCTCGTCTGCTAGCTCGCGCGTGCAGCGCCCAGGCGGCAGCGGCAAGCGGCAGAACGCAGCAGCAACTGCCCGGCGCATGCGGCTACGGCCTACGTGTACCGGTGTACCGTGTCCGTGTGTGCATGGCCGAATGGTGGCAGCGCGTGCGGCCGTGTACTGTGTGCGTTGGGCGCTTGGGCTTACCTGGCGTTTTGGTGCTGACAGTGAGCATATAGGCCAGAGGGCCGGTCAAAGTTGTACCACGTGGCTGTGCGAAAATGTTTACGAAGATATGCTAGCCAAGCATCTATGTACTGAGTCAAAAGACAGTAAGCTAGAGGTAGTGTCAAAGTAAAATATTGTTCAAAATAATGTGCACTTAAACACCGGGCAAGCATTTGCCTCGTAGAATCGTAGAAGAGTTAAAGTTCAGACACATTCCATGTGTCTGATGTATCGCGTGGCGGAATTTCATTGGTCCTCTCAAATTTTAGGAGTCATGTATGATTGCATGGTCCGTACAAACCCCACGATAACACCAACTGAAATGGAAGGCTTTGGAAAGCAAGAACATTAAATTAGATTGGGTTTAAAGGAACAACGTCAGGCTAAATAATACTTCAAAGAGTGAGAATGGATTGATTAGGAAAGCAATTTTCTTGTGTAACACCATAAATAGCCAAAAATAAAGAGTATCAAATCGATCCCCAAAGTATGATAACAGGACCAAATTGATCCTTGAACATCGGTAACCAGGTTTGATCAGTCCCCAAGCTATCAAAATCAGACTAAATTAGTCATTCGACTTGTTGAACTTGGTTTTGAAGATGGTTTTTGTTGTCGTGGATGCCAACATTGAGGATTTTCTTCTCATAGACACCGTCCAGACTGTTGCCTTATATCTTTAGCTCATCGTTATCTCTCTATTCTCTCTTCCTCCTCATTATCTATCTTCCTCTATCTCTCTCTCTCTCACTCACTCAGCGCCTCCTCTCTTCCTCTCTCTTACATGAAGGAGTAGAGGGGAGACATCCTCCCGTCTCATAGGCCGCAAGTTGGCGACACTAACCGGCGAGTCGTCGTTACCTCATCTCCTCCCCTTCTCTTCTAATGTTCTCCCACTGACTGGCTACAACCTATTCCGATTGGAAAGCTACCACTGCCTCCTTTCTTTCCCTTCCCCTTCCTTTCTACTGGCGCACGCACAAGCAAGGAGGTGGGAGAGGCTGGTTCGGCGTAACTGTCTTGGCCCTCTCCAGTGTTGAAGTTAGGGACGAGGGAGAGCGGCATAGATATGAGGATGGACCGGAGATGAGGTGGCATTTTATATGGTGTTGACGCAAACGAAATCTGCGGAGCTCGCATCCGCTTAAAAAAAACCCACCCTAAACCTAGTTTTAACCGGTTATGGCTTGGTTTCCATAGCTTAGGGACCGTCAAACTTGGTATTTCGATCTAGGGATCAATTTGATGCGGTGGACATAGTTCGTGACCAAATTTGGTATACTTTATTCCGTCGAAATAAACATTGGAGAATGAAACAGTCTACACACTAAACCTAAATATCCCGGAGCCTTTGACGAGTCAGTCAACTCGCAAGACCTAGCTGGGCTTGCAAATCGATCTGGGCAGGCAGTGCCCAGCCATAACTTGTACCACGTGCCGTGTCTTCCCCCCACATCAATGACAATGCACCAACCAGCACTGCACGGCCTCATTTACTTGCTGCCCTGCCGCGCAGGCCTGGGCAGGCACGCTTTAATTCTCGCGACCTAACCCCAGCAGCTGCAACCTTAAGCAGGCACGCTTCTCGTCGAGTCACCCCCCTCTACAAATGCCTCTGCAACTGTACGTGCATGCATGTGACATCTCATGTTTTGCAACCATCGCGATTGATAAATATACGCGCGCGCGTATGTATGTAGGCCTAGGTAGCGAGCGAGAGATCAATATAAGATCATGTCGCAGATTGCGACTGTACTTGCCAACTCCGCCGATCATCGCGCTGTGCCTGGCTGGCTGCCCACGAGAAGGAGAATCATCCTCTCATGTTTTGCAAAGTTGATGATGTTCCTGTGAGGCAATGCTTGCTTATTATAAAGCATGTTCGGTACGTCCGAGTTGAATGAACGAGCCAGCTGAGCTGAAGATGCTTTGAGTTGAATGAATAACCGGATAAAAATAGCCGGGTTTTGAGAAGTTCTTTGATCCGCTTCTAAAAGATTGACCACTTTGTTTTATGTTATTTTGAAAGTTTCAAAGTGACTTCGTGACAATAAAAACTATTCTAAAAAGTCAAATCGTTCAATTTGTCAATTCAATTAGCTAGAAAGCTTAGTCAGCTTGCTTCGTTTTAAAAAATTTTAAAAGGGTTTTGAGAAGTAACTTCTAGATTTTTTTAATAAAATGACGGAAACAAAGATTTTAGCCTTTTCAAAATGACTGCAAGTCATAAATCGAATCGCTAGGCTTTTAAGCAGGATTGTTTCGGCTTAAGCAAGAGCATCTCCAATGGTGCAGCTAGCTGCTAGCTATAAACAAGTGTCATGTCATCTATAGATAACATATAGTTAGCTTCTCCAATGGGGCTAGCTATACCATTGACTATAGTATTAAATATGGGTCCACATGTAATAGATAGTAGGTGCATTGGAATCAGCTATAGACTAGCTGCAAGTTAGTAGGTAGCACACCCTCCTTCTCTCCTCCACATAAGCAAAAGGCTGAGTTGGAATCCTTATAGCTAGATGATATGGCACCATTGAAGATGCTCTTAGACTCAATGGAAAAGCTAAATGCTTTAGCTTTTGATAGCTAGCCTTCATACTAGTATGTCGCAAGCACTAAAAGCTCCTAAAAGCAATATTAATGAAGTGGAGCTGCTATGGAAAGCATATTCAAAACCCTTAAAGTACATCTTTAAAAAACAGCTCAATCAGCTTATTCATTCGGCTAACATATTTCAAACATGCTCTGAATCTAAACTGTTGTGAACACAACTATAGATTGTTTATGTGTTCCTCTCTCCCTTTAGTTTCCTTCCCATAGTTGATGGACCTCCTCCCTTACCATCGAATCCCACCTTTTCCCTTGGCCACCATTGAGCTCACCATTGAACTATCATTACTTTCACCTAACTTGTTTTTTTCCTAGCTCCGCTCTCCTCCATTGAAGGAGGCGGCACCGACAAACAAATCTTTGTGGCCTTCCTAGGAATTTATTGTGAATTGTAGATGCATTTGATATAAAAAAGCCTTTCTAATTTAGAAATTTTAGAGCAACTGAACTGAGTCAAATACATAGAACATTTTACATGTACGTACTTAAAAAGTAATGCGAGTATATGGCATTAATTTTTACCCGACAAGTATTTTTTTTTCCAACATTGGAAACAGAACCATCACACTTCTTTGTACACTGCACATACGGTAGCCCTTATTCCGAGTAATTTGGAGTAATATTCGAAAGACAGCAAATTAAAACGTACACTCGATTTGATTCATTGACGGAACATATATATATAGATTTATATTATATATTTATATGTCTAAACACGATCTCGACCGTTTCCTTCTCTTGCGTCGCGTCGTCGTGGGTCGTGCATGCATCGTCAACGTGAGGAAGAATACGTACTTTCAGCTTAACGTTTCCGTCACGGGGTACTGGTGGATGCACTCCATCCACGGCCCCAGCACGCTCCGGCCGTCGCGGCCGCCGGCGACGTCGTCGACGGCGGCGACGCGCCGCCACACGAGACTGTTCGCCTTGAGGCCGCTCCCGATGCCAAGCTGCCACACCGTGTGGCCCCTCCGCACCCTCCCCTTGGCCTCCAGGTACGCGAGCTGATACCACAGTGACGACGCCGACTGGTTGCCGAAGCGGTGGAAGGTCATGAGCGCCGCCTCCATCTCCTTCTCCCCCAGCCCGAGCCCCTGCCCCAGCCTCCAGATCATCGGTCTCCCCGACGACGGCAGGCAGAAGTGGTCCGCCGCCGTGCGGAAGTCCGGGTCCGGCACGCCGGAGCTGGTCGCGAGCTTGTCCCGGCTCCGCCGCCGCGCCGACGCGAGCAGCGCGGCCGCGTAGCGCAGCTTCTCGCGCCACGGCAGGATGGTCATGCTGAGCGCAACGAGGTGCGCGCGGAGGAGCTCGCTGACCATGCGCCCGACGCCCTGGCCGAGGGTGAAGCCGGTGATGCCCTCGTCGTCCTCGTCCCGGTAGCCGGAGCGGTAGCTCTTGTCGTTGGCGATCTGGTTCGTGCGCGCCAAGCTGACGAGCCGGTACTTCACCGGCGACGCCGCTGCCGCGCCTCGCCGGTTCGTCACCAGCGCGGCGGAGCAGCCGGTGCGGAAGAAGCAGTTGAGGAGGAGCTTGCCGTGGTCCTTGCCGCTGTACCAGCCCACGGTGACGATCTCGGCGCTGACGACGACGGCGTAGGACATGGCGTGCGCCCGCAGGAGGCCCCTCGCGACGTCGACTCCGATGACGCCGGCGGCGCAGCCCATGCCGGAGAGGTTGACCGTCCTGACGTCGCTGCGCATGCGGTAGTGGTTGGCGATGATGGCGGAGAGCGACGGCGTGGTGCCGAAGCCGCTGCAGTTGACGACGAGCGCCCCGACGGCGGACGGCGGCACGCCGGTCTTGGCGAAGAGGTCGTCGAGGGTGGGGAAGAAGAGCATGCGCGCCTCCTCCAGGGCGGCGGCGTGCGTCGCCTCCGGGGGGATGTAGTGCAGCGCCGGCGGGAAGTAGGTCTCGTTCCCCATGCCGCTGGACTCGATGACCTTGGTCATGAACTCCACGCTGCCGTCGTCGAAGCAGCCGATGAGCTTGAAGTGCTCGAGCAGGGCGGCCACCGGGATGCGCAGCAGGCGGGGAGGCTTCAGGCACGAGAAGTCCAAGAGCCCGATCGCCGCCGCCGCCGCCCGGCGCCGGAACCGGTACATGAGCAGCATCGCAGCGGCGGGCACCAGGTAGAGCGCCGCCTGCCTCCGCAAGGCGAAGACGAACAGTTCGGCGAGGAGGCAGAGCAGCAGCACGCAGCCGCCGACTACGCCGTGGAAGACGCCGACGAGGTGGTCCCTGTGAGCGATGTCCATTGCCATGGCTATGCCTAGCTAGAAAAGCTGCGTGTGCATGCGCCGCTGCTGCGCAAGGGAGAGGGAGAGGTTTTATAAGGGTTCAGAGCAGTGTCTCGCCGGCGACCACCACTGGCACGCCGGGACCACGGCGGCGACCAACGGCGAGATGCCATCAATGCCGTGTCCGTCCGATCCCACTGCGATCAGATCTAGCCATTGGACTGTTGCTGAATGCTTCGGTGCAACTGTGCCAGCTAGGGCGTCGAAGATAACAAATGCATCGCGCGGGAACACTTCGCCATGTAGGATACCAGAGGCCAGCCTAACAACCCAACAAAGGCCATAGCCCACAGTGGTCCGTCTGTACTGGCCCATGACGGACAAGTCCTGGCCCATCACTGACTATCCTGGTCTAGGGTTTTGGGTTTCGTTTCCTATTGATTCTCTGTTATTCATAGGGTATTTGATCTGCTACGGAGTGGGGCAGCGACGGCGAGCCTGGTTGGATTCAGATCCAAACTCCAAACTCCTTCCCTCGCATATATATATAAGGAAATGGATATTTTAAATCATGCCACAAATTTCTATAAAGATTTGTTTGGAGGGGAGTCTTATTCTTGGTTTTCTATGAGTAAGGATCTGTGGGGAAACCATAGCTGTGTGACTCAAGATGATAATGTAGAACTCTGCAGACCTTTTTCTGAGAAAGAGATATGTGAGAATCTTGGAAAAATGGCAAAGAACAAAGCTCCTGGTCCTGATCATTTCCCCATTGAGTTTTTTCAGAAATGTTGGACTTTCATGAAGCATGATATCATGAAATTTTTTGATTTGTTTCACCAAGGGGAGTTGGATATAGCTAGTTTAAACTATGGAGTTTTAATTTTGTTTCCAAAAACAGAGGAGGCAGATGAACTAAGAAAATACAGGCCCATTTGCTTGCTTAATAGTATTTACAAGCTGATCACTAAAACCCTGACATCCAGAATGGAAAATGTGATGCAAAGGATTGTGAGTTGGCATCAAAGTGCTTTCATACCTGGGAGACATATTACGGATGGGATTGTGACTCTGCATGAAATTTTGCATCAAACAAACATAAAAAGCAATGTGGGGTTGTGTTGAAGCTGGACTTTGAAAAAGCATATGATAAAGTAAATTGGGATTTCCTTCTCAAGTGTATGAAAATGAGAGGATTTAATGATAAATGGTGCTCTTGGATGAGTAAAGTTCTTATGCATGGGACTTTGTGTGTAAATGTGAATTAAAATATGGGGGTTGGTTTAAGAGCTCTAAAGGAGTGAGACAGAGGGATCCTCTCTCTCCACTTCTGTTTAATTTGGCTACAGATTGCTTGACAGCCATGTTTGTGATTGAAAGTGCATCTAGGCCCTTAAGTAATTTTGGTGATTAATGATTAACAATTATAGAGCTAATATTTTCTATTGGAGAATTGTACACAGATGTTATATAGGTTAAATGTGATGGTGTACCCCTCAAACATGGATATGTTGTAAGAAGGCATCATGACTAGTATTTATGTGTAAATCTTTATTTATTGAGTCATAGGTATGCCGTACTATAAACTATAAAGAGAGATGCAATGGAGAAGCATATAAATGTTCCTAAGTGCTCAAAATAGGTATCTCGAAATTCGTGTGAGTTTTTCACTTCAAATACACCTTATACAGAACCTACACCATCAGAACATCCGAAGAGGGTCGGAACATCCGATGATGACACCAGTCTGCCAGTTTTCCATGCCATCCAGTAAGCAGTCCATCGGAACATCCGACGTGGGTCGGAACATCCGATGGCTGTCGGAACATCCGACGTGGGTCGGAACATCCGATGCGGGATTAACGGCAGCAATGGCTAGTTTTCGAGATTCCCTATTTAAAGCCTTCTCTAATACCTGCCAAAAGGTTACTCACTCTGATTACATCCTGATTTGAGCCTAATTCATATTCTTTATCATCTCTAAAAGTTTTAGCCTTTGTCTCTCACTTGTTCATCTTGTGAGATCTAGATCTAGAGAGATCAAGGCACCCAAGTGCTCCACGAATTAGAGTTGTCCAATTCTTGAGCACTTAGCGATTCCTAATTTTCTTCATCGCATTTGTTACTCTTGGAGGCTTGAAGGGCTCCTAGACGGCTAGGTGTCTCCGGTGAGCCACCGATCTTCGTGTGGTGTGCCTCCGGAGTTTGTGAAGGTGCGAATCTACCTCCGCAGGGAAAAGGATTCAACTAGCGATCGCCGGTGAGTGTTGTGTGCTTTTTCGGGAGGGGATTAGAGTCTTGGTGATCCGGGCTTTGTGCCTTCCCTAACGGTGAGTAGGATCTCCCTTCAAAGATCCGAACATCGGTAAACAAAAAATCGCTGTGTTTTCATCTTGATCTTGATTTGTTGTTTTACTATTGGTGTTGGCCTGTTATGAATATTCTTGAATAGATCTAACCTTGGTTTTGCGAGAAATCAGTTTTTACTGTAGGTTTTCGACAAATCCAGAACACCCAGTATCGAAACATCTGACGTCCGTCGAAACATCCGACCCAGATCAGAACATCCGACACAGGGCTCTATGGACCAGATCGGAACATCCGACCTCCATCGGAACATCCAACGTGCTGGTCACTGTTTGAGTTTATTAATTCCGCAATTTCGTTTTAATCGCCTTTTCACCTCCCTCTAGGCAGCATAGCGATCCTTTTAGTGATAGCTCAAAAAAACAAATTAATCACTAGATTGGCTGAGGAGATTTTTGAGAATGGATTGGAAATTTTGCAATATGCTGATGATACTATTGTTTCTATTCAGGATAATCTTGAGCAGGCCTGTAATGTAAAACTTTTGTTGAGCCTTTTTGAAATGATGTCTGGATTAAAAATAAATTTTTTTAAAAGTGAATGCTTGCTTATTAATGGAGATCAAGAAAAAAAATCACCATTATTCTAGACTCTTTACTTGTGAAATTGGAGAGTTTCCTTTAAAATACCTGAGGATTCCAGTGAGTTATAAGAGGACTTTGGTCAAAAATTGGGATTTCTTGGTAAAAAAAGTGCAGAGGAGGTTATCGGCTTGGAAAGGGAAATGTTTGTCTCTGGGGGGGAGAATTACTCTGATAAATGCATGTCTTTCTAGTATACCCTTGTATGCTATGTCGATGACTCTTATTCCCTCTACAGTCATTAAGAGAATTGATGCTGTGAGAAGAAAGTTCCTGTGGTGTGGGAATAAAGATAAAAAGAAATATCATTTAGTTAAATGGGGGGAGGTTATTAAACCTAAGAAAAAAGGAGGTTTGGGGGTTCAAAATCTTATAACCTTGAATATTAGCCTGCTTTGCAAGTGGTGGTGGAAGCTGGAAATTGAGGAAGGAATCTAGCAGCAACTTGTGAATTATAAATATGTGAAAGGGGGCCCTGTGTCTTTGGTGAGACCTAAAATCAATGATTCTGCGTTTTGGAGAGATTTGGTGAAAATTAAAGAGCATTATATAAGGAATAGGAAAATGATAGTTGGATCGGGGAAGAAGGTTAGTTTTTGGATTGATAATTGGATGGATATGGAACCCTTGTCACAGTCAATGAGACGGGTTTATGAAATCTGTAATGAGCAGCATATTTCTGTTCATCAGGTGCACTCTAGACAGGGGGGTTTGTCGTTCAAGAGGGATATCTCTCCAGAAGATATGGATAAATGGCTGAATGTTTGTAAGTGTTTGACCGAGATGAATTTAAGTGAATTGGATGATTAGGTAATCTGGAAGCCTGAGAACAAGAGTAAAAGATATTCTGTATCTTCTTCGTATTTACTGCCGTGGTGCAATGAGAGAGATTCAGATTTTAAAAGCTTGTGGAAAGCCAAAATTCCTTCAAAGATTAAGGCGTTCTGTTGGTTAGTGATCAAAAGAGCAGTTTTGGTTAAAGTAAACCTCAAGAAAAAGGGTGGTTAGGAGATGCTAGGTGTAGAACATTTGTTTTTCACATGTGTAATGGTCAAATCGATTTGGGGGATCTTCGCTACTGCTATGACAGTCTAGAACAGGCCTGTGGACAATCAAACATACTTTAGGTGGTTTGATAGCCATTTTGGAAGATACAAAAAATTTCGATTTGTTTGTTTTGCAACGGTTTGCTGGTCTATTTGGAAGCATAGAAATGCGGTGTGTTTTGAGGATAAACACATCAAGTCCCCGGTGGGGGTTGTCTATGACATTTGCGCTAATCTCTTGTATTGGACAGGTTTGATGAAGGTCAATGATCAAGAACTTGTCAAATTAGGGATGGAGAAGATCTTCGACACCTTGAAAGACCTGCAAGATAAATATAAGGATAAAACAGAAGATTAACGCAGGAAGTTGATAGGAAAAGCTCTGTTCCCTGTTTGTTTAGAAGGATGTTGGGACGTGTTGGTGCTTTTGTTTGAATTCTGTCAGCTATGTAATGTTGAAGAGAGGACTCTTCTGTTTTGAACCTAAGTCTACTTTGCAGTGTAAGAACAGTACGGTTGTTTTTGTTTCGGATGAAATGGAAATCGGGGCCTCTCCCCTGTTGCAAAAATATACTATAGTATTTAGCTCACATGATTGGGAAAACAGAGACGAACCTCCTCGATTATTTCGTCTCCAGCTAAAAACTTTACAACTATCATTTTCTAGCAGACTCGCGGTGAAACGGCTCCTCCGCATCCTCCACGCAGCGGCGTCGTCAAATCCAAGCTCCTGACAGCAGCTCTTTTTGTTGTTCATCTCCACCTTTGCGCTGCCGGTAGGTTCCTTCACTAAAAGAATCTCTTCTTAGTCCTTATTATGTTTTCTCTTATCGGTTTCTTTTTCGGAAGAAAAAAAACCAGTTATTTTTGTGTGTGTGTGTGGGGTAGAGGAAAACATGATTTGTATGCCTATTTGAGTGGGCGGCAGGCATCTGTTCATACAAAAGATTGGTTTTAAAAGAAACTTAGAGATAAAAGATTCAACACTAACATAACTATGATACTTGTGTTCTAGAGCCTTGAAATTGGTGCCACGCATGCTTTAGTTCAATAGATTCAGAGTATCTTAATTTTTAATGTTTAATTATGTAATCTTAGATGTGTTATGGAGTATGAAGCCATCACAATTTTCTATTGTTTGACTTAATGCTTGTATAACTGGATCATTGAGGTCAGTGATCTCAGTAATCTACCCTTGATCTTGATAGCATACTTATCCAGGTCGCTGAGATCAATGGTAGGATGTTTCAGTAGAGAAAGAACACAAACTTTGTTTGTTCCATATGTACTGCAATGCTGTTTTGTAGTTACCATTTGGCATCTAAAACCTCATGGGATTGGCTTGCCCTCCATGTCTGGGAGGTACCTTGTTAGAATTACATGATTAGGATACCTTACACCTTCACCGCTTTTATCGAAATATGCAATTTCTCAATACTATCCAATCCAGATATTAGTCCACATATAAATTTTACTTTCCCAACTTTCTTGTGAATTGGTAAGATTCCAATGTGATGAAGCTACAGCCAGAGAGTATTCATGGGATAGGATTGATGGATTGTTTCTTGGCTCGTGGATACCTGAAGGGATAAAGGAAGCTGCATCACCCTGGCCACCCATACTGAGGAGAACCACCCGTGCAACTGGTAATGGGTTCCCTTAATTTGTATCACATGCTCATTCTTTTTTAGCGTATTAGACGCATGGTCTATTTTGCCATGCCCAGTTTCAGTATACGTACTGCTGTAAATTGATGTCCAGTAGCCAGATTGCCGCCTCTGAGTCTAGCCTCTAACTTCTGTACTGTTAAATGAAATAATGCCTGAAATAAGCTTCTCGTTAAGTTCCAATGTAAATTCAGATGGTTTTAATACATAAGATCCTAAGCTCTTATTTGGTGCATGTACATGTTTTTTTTCCTCTGTTTTCTGCAACTTATTCTAATATGAATCAATTAAGCCTTTGACAGATGTTAGCTGGTGTTAATGGCATGGTTTGGTTTGAATCTGTTATTGTTTGATCATGTATTGATATTGGGAGTAGCAAAATCTGAATTGCTAACCTTTAAAGTGGCAAAATCTTGAGTTATTCTTTTACTTGAAGGTTGGCTTGCGCAAAACAGATGGCTCGATATTACTCAAACTAATTCGGATGTACAATAAAAGAAGAGACTGACTAAGAGTAAGTTTACTGAAATCAAAATAACTATAAGTCGAATTTACAACCGTACAATCCTTCCGTACGAGCGCACGCTCCGCTACTCCAATTTGTTTCATGGAAGTGGTAAAACAAGTTATAAAACAATCAGGCCACTGAAAAATATATAATGGCCCAAGAAAAAATAATCAGCCCAGATATGCTGACCAACAAGCCCGACAAGAAAGTATCTGGGGCCTAATATAAACTAACAACTGATGTAGACAAAAAAAAACCTAGGATGCAGACATATTTAGAGCGCCTTGTGGTGATGAACGTGAGCAAATTCCAAACCTTCACAAAGTTTCTGAATAAAAAATTAAGTGAATCTATTTTTGATAGAATTGCATTATAACAACACTCAAGTTGCACAGTATTAACAAGTTGGAACTTACTAGTATGCAAATTTTAGATTGACTAAAACAAATATGATGTCTTCAAACATAGGAAGAAAAAAGTATTGAAGCACGTGTATTTAGCAAATATACATAATAATAAAGCCAAAAAATCAATAAATAGAATAGATAATTGATAAATAACAATGTCATACTAAAATTATACCTTAGTAAGCATTGCAATTTTAGTGTTATTATAGTACAATTTTAAAGTGATTAATTGTTAAGAAAATTTCAAGCGCACGAGAATTAGCAAATCTAATTTTGTAAACGAAAATTTCAAATATTACATATTAAAAGCGCATTCATATGCACATGAACAAATTTAACGGCATATATCCACAAACTTACATGCAGATCTGGGAAGAAGAAATACGACAGGTCTGATGGTCAAGCCAATGCAACTCTTACATGCATGATCAGCATTACAATTTCTTGTTCATCCATGTAGAAGATTAGCTAGATTCAAGCTAAATAGAGAAGCTAAAATGAATCCGTGAAACAAAAGGTTGATGGGGTCTGTAGCTCTACAAAGCTGCATTGGTGTATGTGACGGGATAGGAAGGAACAGATGCACGCAACCCTTCCCGCTAGCATCCACACGACGCACGACTAGCATCAATTAATGGGTGGATCAACTAAACACAACCCCCTCTTAATCTGCAACTACTGCATACATGTGAAGGTAAGTCGATGGACTAACAAACTGACTGAAAGTTTGAAAGGGTCACGCGACTGGTAAGTAGCAAAAAGTGAAGAAAAAAATCAACGTGGCAAACAAAGTGTTGTAAATAGGGCGAAGATTACTAGATCTAAACTACACCGAAGAGACGATGTTTAGTAACACAGTTCAGCTATCAGCCTACATCTGCGAAGCAATGATTATGGATACTCCTTCCTAACAATGCAGCATACTGGCCGCTCGGGTCATGGCCACATGCCGGCCACGACCACTTGTGTGCCTACGCCGCTATTTTTATCGTTCCAGGTTACACAGGGGTGCCCCTCTTATTTATACAGAAGCAGTGTACAAGTCTGATTATAACACGACCCTCTCCTTTCTATTACAACTAAGTTCAAGGAATCAGTTCATACACGTATTCGACACAAACTCTAACACAGATAAACGAAACAAAAATTACACGTCAGAAACACTGCGGAATGAGGCCAAATCCTTGGACGGATCTCTCGAGGGCAGCATGCAGCATGACAGCGATTTGGTGACTGCCTGACTAGGACTCTAGGAGAGCACGCCGTCGACGGCGATGTTACACCTCGGCCTAGAGAGCAACCAACAACAACATCCAAGAGCAACATGCAGCAGCCTGTGCCAAGAGCAAAACAGCAACACTGAAATGCTTCTGTTGAACTATGAAGCACTGAATTAAGCGTGATCAAATCATCAAATCGCTTGAATTGGGGCCCGTACGTCGTCACTCGTCACATGCATGCTCCCTTCTCGCGAGAGGCAGAATCACATGCGTGATGCGTCCATGGCCACCACACAGGGGACGGACGCATTCGCGCGTCGCATCCTCATCGCGCCCGAATCCCATATTCCCATCCCCTGTACAAACCGCTGCGCATTGCCACGTTGCTTGGTCGTCGCGAGCTAACGGCAGGGGAGAAGAGTGCGCGTGACGATGGCGAGTGGGTTGTTTCTGTTGCTGCTGCTCGTCGGCGCGGCGGCGGCGGCGGCGGCGAGGGTGACGCCGCCGCTGCCGGTGCCGCCGCTCCCGACGGCGGCGCAGCTCAGGTGGCAGCGGCGGGAGGTGATCATGTTCTTCCACTTCGGGATGAACACCTTCACGGACTCCGAGTGGGGCACGGGGCAGGAGGACCCGTCGCTGTTCCGCCCGGTGGCGCTGAACGCCAGCCAGTGGATGGACGCGGCGGCCGCGGCGGGCGCGTCGCTCGCCATCCTCGTCGCGAAGCACCACGATGGGTTCTGCCTCTGGCCGTCGGCGTACACGGAGCACTCCGTGCGGAGCAGCCCGTGGCGCGGTGGCGCCGGCGACGTCGTGCGAGAGTTCACCGGCGCGGCGAGGTCCCGCGGCGTGGACGCCGGCCTGTACCTCTCGCCGTGGGACCGCCACGACGACAGGTACGGCGACGAGGTCGCCTACAACGAGTACTACCTCGCCCAGCTCCACGAGCTCCTCACCGGGTCAGTGTCAGTCGCCTCCATGAATGTACGCACAAGATTCAACAAATTCGCCATTGTTAACTTTGTAGTTTGCAACATGCAGGTACGGCAGCGTGCAGGAGATATGGTTCGACGGCGCCAAGGGCAAGAACGCGACGAACATGACGTACCACTTCCAGGAGTGGTTCCAGACCGTGAAGCAGCTGCAGAGCTCCATCAACATCTTCTCCGACGCCGGCCCAGACGTCCGGTGGGTTGGCGACGAGAAGGGGTTCGCCGGAGCCACCTGCTGGTCCACCGTCAACCGCTCCATGATAACGATCGGCGAGGCCGGCATCGAGAAGTACGTGAAACAATCAACAATGCACGGCCAAAACTAAACCTCCTCTGTTCATCAATCGATCGATGAATGATGATCTGCCATTGACAATGATCTGTGTCAGGTACCTGAACCAGGGCGATCCAAGGGGTAGGGACTGGGTGCCGCCGGAGTGCGACGTGTCGATCCGGCCGGGGTGGTTCTGGCACAAGAACGAGACGGCGAAGCCGCTGCACGAGCTGCTCGAGATATACTACAAGTCGGTGGGGCGGAACTGCGTGCTCCTGCTGAACGCGCCGCCCAACGCCACCGGCGTGGTCGAGGACGCCGACGTCGCCAGGCTCCGCGAGTTCGGCGCGGCCATCGCCACAATCTTCGCCGCCGACCTCGCAGCCGGAAGCACGGCGAGGGCCAGCAGCGAGCGCGGCGGGAGGCACGGGGGCTTCGCGGCGGGAAACGTGCTCGACGGCTGCGACGAGACGTACTGGGCGCCGACGGCTGAGGACGGGGAGCGGAACGGGTACTGGATCGAGCTGCGGCGGCCGCCGGCGGCCGCCGGCGAGGCGTTCAACGTCATCAGGCTGCAGGAACACGTGGCGATGGGGCAGAGGGTGGAGCGGCACGAGGTGCACGTCGACGGCGAGCCCGTGGCCAGCGGCACGACGGTGGGGCACAAGCGGCTGCACCGGCTGCCTCACCCCACCGCCGGCCGGACGGTGAAGGTCTGGATCACGGCGCGGCGGGGCCCGCCGCTGGTGTCGGCGGTGGGCCTCCACCTCGACCCCTTCGCGACGAACGTGGCGTGATCGGCGCCGGCCGGTGTTGCGTGGCCCGTCGACGTCGTCCGAATGAAAGCAAGCAATAAGCTCGCGTCACGACGTGTGCAGCTGACGGCGCACCGGCGACGAAAGCGTCATTCGTTTCGGATGGATGGATCCATCCGAATTTGGTGATCGAAACCTCACCTTTGGAATGCCCAGTGCGGCATCAGTGCTGTGGTATGTACGTGTCTAGCTCAGCGCATTGGAGTTTCAGGACTCGTCGCCATACGTCGCTTACTCCGTGTGGATTTTTCGCACGGGAAAAGGTCTACAGTACTCTTCCAAACCATATATATTGGGAATTGCTAATCATCAAGCTGGAGAGTCATCTCTGGACAGAAATGCCACTGCAGAGTGTCTAATATCGGAGACGCCATTATAAAGTTCAGATTCGTGCATCGCTGTCATTTTGAAGAGTTTTGGGATAATATAAGATAAAAATAAAATCCAAAATAATCTTAATACAGTATGACGAATGGGCCCCACATGTCATCCCCCTCCCCTTCTTCCTCCTCTAGCCATTCCCCTCCTCTCTCTCTCTCCACTCTCCGTCATCGCTGTAGGGAGGCTCGACACCGGAGCCCCACGCCGCTACGCCGTCCAACGCCGTCGTCGCCCTCCGCGCCGCCGCCGTGCTTCGCTGCGTCGCCGCCTGCCGCCGCCGCGCTTCGCTGCGTCGCCGCCTGCTGCCGCCGGAGAGAGAGAGCTCGAGCTCGGGGAGAGAGAGAGAGCTCGGGGATGCGGTCGCCGTGCCTCGCCGTCCCGTCGCCGATGCGGCCGCAGCGCCTCGCTGCGCCGAGGGCCGCCGTCTCTCGCCGGAGAGAGAGAGAGAGAGAGAGAGAGAGAGCTCGGGGAGAGAGAGGGGGAGAGCTCGGGGAGAGGGGAGCCGCCGCCTCTCGCCGTTGCCGGCCGCCGCCTCTCGCCGTCGCCGACCGCAGCCCGCCGCCCGCCGCTGCCGCACATCAGAGCAGGATCTGGAGCTCGCCGTCACCGACCGCCGCTCGCCGCCCGTCGCCTGGGGGCCGTGCCCCCGCCATCCACCGCCAGGGGGCCGTGCCCCTGCCCACTGCCGGCGGGCAGCTCTGGGAGAGAGAGAGAGAGGAGGAGGAGGAAGAAGAAGAAGGAGATGAGAGGCTGTCATGTGGGTCCCACATGTCAGATCGTATTTATACCGTATATTCTTGTGTATTTCGTTCAAAAATCTCTGTTGGCTTTCAAAATGGCATCTATGCACGAATCTGAACTTTACAATGGCGTCTCCGATATTAGACACTTGCAGTGGTATTTTTGTCCAAAGACGACTCTCTAGTGGCACGTATGCTTTTAACCCTTAAAACTATCTTAAACCGAATTAGATACGTCTACCAAATATTTTTATGACGTACGAAAGAAACAGCAGGTACTACGGTGTGCGCACGGATTAATCAGTCGCGTGGTAAACCGGATGCATGCAATAGCACTATGTGCCAGCATGGGCCAAAGAAAGCATCTAGAAACTGTTACTTTCATGTATGCATGTGCCTGAATTCATGCCCTTCTCACTCTCTTTGTGTACCTGGGGTATGTCCCTTTGATGCATGCCATTTGCAAAGCTTAAAGATGTCTGCAGCCTCGAGCCATGGCGCCTCCGAGCTCCGATCCAAAGGCCCGAACGCACGCTTAGTAGTATTATTAGCCAGCAGAAAGAAGTGGCCATTCCCCATCCTGCATGCAGTCCGCTTTGGTCAGAGAAATAAAGCAGAAAAGTGACAGGGCCCCGGAGCCAGCGCTAGATACAAAGCATGCACGTACTGACGTACGTGGAATCTCTGATGACACCTCAGGCCAGGGTTTTCACGACATGACATTGCAAGGCAGGATAAAGCTAGCGGTAGCACGCTGCTTGTCTGCAATTAACAAAGTTCATTGATCATGAGAGCACATCACTGTTTCTATATTCTCGTCGACATGTCATATCACTCCAAATAATTTTTGCTTGTATTGTTTGCTTGTGTCCCACACATTAGCGGCCATGATTGTCGTGACCCTAGTTACCGCCAAGATCCACTCACGATCCATTGCTAGTCCTAGAGATCAATACTATCAACTCATGAGCGACATGTTTAAGCAATTATCATACAGTCACAGATAACTAACAAAATACCATTATAACATGTAAAAGTAATTGGTTAAGTCAAACACTCATTACAATAATGACTTAATATTGTCTCACGAATAATTCAGAGTGCGGAAATAAATATGGCAGCGGAAAAACATATGATAATGCTTCAATCCAACCCTTGCGATAGCTAGTCCTGCAAATAATCCGGCCCGAAGTCTTCCGGTGCGTAGACAGGACCGTCGTCTTCTCCTGAAGTAAAGGAACAGTTGTTTTGCGACACATGAGTACAAAGTACTCAGCAAGGGTCCTTAAATGATGCATGGGTAACAAAGGACAGGATGGTTTATTTTGTATAAAACCTATACTAGTCCAGTTATTAATGATTGTTGTGAAAATTAATTGTTGAACAAATATTATTATAAGAATCCCAAGTAAATGCGCATAGAGCTAAGCTTCCACGAAGCTTCTCTGCAAAATAACTCTTGCACGAATAACTTCTCGACAACACCCACCCATCAAGTTAATTAAACACGTGAGACTACCATGTGCGACTTTCCTCCCCTCCCATGACCGTGGGAACGGCTATCACGATAGTTTTAAATCTCTGCAGAGTTTAGCACACTTTTCCCACAAGCCCAATAGCACTTTTGTATATTAGCTCTTCCTTAGGAGCCCAGACCAAGTAACTATACAAGGCGATTCATTAGTTCCTCCTGTTAACACCGATACCCCCTCTAAGGTTTCGACACTACGGGTCCACCTCTCGAGCCAACAGAACCCAAATGTCTGATCTTTTCAAAGTACCGTATATTAACAGGCATCACTAATTACTAAGCCAGGACTAGCGCATGTTGGCCGACATGCTTAAGCTAGCACTCGTGGTTGCACTTGTTATGGTTTGGCCAGATAAGCACACGTCCAAAGTCCTTAGACCAAGGAGACTCCCTCCAACACACCTCATGCCAAAGTACCACCCGACTAGCCACCTTGTGTCAACACACGCCACGTAGATTTTAGTTGGTTAGGTTGTTAAACATAACTCAGCATCTCCAATATACCAAGTCATAACAATAATTAAATCATTAACCTAACAACTACCAACCCACGAGCACTAGCAACTATGCACAAGGAATAGGCTAGAAATAACTAAGGCTGCAATAACTAGGCTAAAATTCACAGGGTAGATGATACAGTGTGAATAAATAGGTTACTACCCAATCCATCAAATTAATGCATGAGATATTTGAAAGAACAATAAATAAAGGTGAGTTTGGAATTCTTGGTAGCAACATGACCACCTACACTTGCCTTGGTAAAAGTCCAAGTCTTGGGGTCCTCTTGGTTGATCTTGCAGCGATCCTGAACACGAACAGTGCGAACAAACTAGGTCTACGGCGATCAATGCACATGCACAAGAGAAACAGAAAAATAATCAATAAAACAAATAAAACTATATACAAATAATAATTTAATAAAATACTAGACTAAATTTGGAATCTAACGCTTCTGGAATCACCCCAATTGGACTTCGGATGCAACGGGAATTAAATCTAGAAGTTTGGACAAAATTTGGGTAAATTCCTAATTAGAAATAGGGGCAAAACCCTAATTGGGCTCAACCCCAACTTTCGGCTGACCCGGCGGGCTCTCGGCTTTTGCTGGCCTGGCCCAAGGCGGAGGCGCGGGCGGGAGAGGCGACACGCGGCGGCGGCTGGGTGGCGCGGCGCGGGCACACGCGGCGACGCGGGGTGGCGCGGCGTGGTGCTGCAGTCAGGTGCGGGCTAGGTGGCGGCAGCGGAGAGGCGGGCGCGGCGATGCGGTTGGGGCGCGGGGCGACAGGGCGGGACCCACCGGCAACGGGTGGCGAGGCGCGGCTGGGCGATACGGCTCCCTGGTCGTGCGCGCGCACGGGGTGGGTGGGAAAGCGGGGCAGGTGGCGGGCTCCGGTTCGCCGGCGCTGAAGGCGAGGCGGGGCACATGGCGGCGGCTGCGGCAGCTGGCTGACGCGGCAACGGCGCGCAAATCGAGACGAACGACGACGCGGCTCCGGCTTGAAACTTGCGAGATGCAAAACTTGGGCTAGAAAACTCCAAATAGGGTCAAATTTGTGCTCAAATTGAATGCCACGAGATGCTCTACACTATGGAAGGGTCAAATCTAGGTTTTGGATGGAAGAAAATACGAGATACCTCTGGAGAGCTTCGGGAAGAGATCGGAACTTGCCGACGGCTAGGGTTTTGAGGTAGGGGCTTGGTGTGTCGTCTCAAGGGTGGTCTAGGGGTCCTTATATAGTGCCAATCATGACCTTAGGTCGGCACTAGAGATAGAATAGAAGTAGAATTGGAATTCTCCTCTAAAACGGCAGTTTGAGATTTCCAAACAAGAAAACTCAGAATTCTTGGCTTAGAGGTGAAGAAAAACACGTATTTAGGCTTCTAGAAACTTTTCCCACGACTTGGGCTCGGATCTTGGAGTTTGGGCCCTTATTTCATGTGATTTACGACTTTCTAGGCATCGTAACACATCGAAATAAATGGGTAAAAAGAATACTAGGGCTTGGGCTCAAAGCTAAGGCTATTGCAGGCCTTCTAATATTTATTGAGATTTTCTAGGAATTTTCAATGGCTTTCTAGGATTTTTACAAGCTAAATCCTAAGGTTCAAGGCATAAACCTTAATTAAAAATATTTAAACCAGGGTTTGAGGAATGCTAGCGTGTACCCCAGAGCACGGATCCCTCCGTGCTCCCAACGCGTTTTCAAAATCCGAGATGCCTAACAACTGATCCGAACAGTTGATCTTGTTCGTCTCACTGAAATATAGCCAGTGACCAAGTTTCGTATTTTTTAAATTTATTTATTATTTGTTTTCTATTTTCAAAAATCAGCTTTTTTGGACGCACCACGACTAATTGGAAGGCTGATTTTTAAAAATAGGAAACAAATAGTAAATAAATTCAAAAAAATACGAAACTTGGTCACTGGCTACATTTCAGTGAGACGAACAAGATCAACGGTTCGGATCAGTTGTTAGGCATCTCGTATTTCGAAAACGCGTTGGGAGCACAGATCTCTCCGTGCTCTGGGGTGCACGCTAGCATTCCTCCCAGGGTTTTGTATATAACAATTCCCTATTAAATAGATTTTAGGATTTTATAAAATACAATTGACATACGATAAAATAGAGGATGTCACAATGATGATCTTTAACGTTCTTACAGATATTTAGACTTGTTATATTTCTTATATGGTAAGCTATAATACAATCAATCATTAAATTTATTATGGATGTGTAACCATGTCATATAAGGCATGGTAATATGTCATATAATTTATCTCAAACTTCCATCTTTTTTTTATTGTTCAGAAAGTTTTTTTGTATCATTTTTATTTACATTTCAAGTCTCGGCTAGAAAAACCCTTCCATGCCATCTCATCACTACCGATTCACTTAGAAACGGCGGTGATAAAACTTGGTTTATATCAGGAACCGATAGTGATAATTAATCTAAAAACATGCAGTGATAAGTTATTCATATGGGTTGGATGGAGACATAATTTATATAAAAATTGTAGTACTTGACGAGGTCTACAATTTTGTAGGTGGCAACTTTTTTATTTGAAGTAATTTAGATGTGCAAATAATTATTAAAACATTCAGACAACAAGGGTCAAAAGAAAAGATATCCCATTGCTATCAGTGATCATTGATAGGTGAGATGGTAAAGCTACTCAATGTGCATTGAGATGTTGTGGGTTCAAGTCTTTGGAACCGCACTAATAATGTGTATCTTGCATAAAAAATTGCACCACTTTTGGATTTTTGACTATGTAACTTCATCCACTGTCGGTCGTCACCACTTGTGTGGGATCTGTTACTATGACTTTATCCATTGCTAGTCACTACTTGTCGATTTCTGACGGTAACATTGTACATTTTGCCAATTCGAAGACCAGTTTATTTCAGTTGAGACTTGACCCTTTTTAGTGTTCATAGGCTACCTGGCCTCTTTTCTGTTATTTTTTATTTCAAAACTGTAACATTATAAATTGCTAGTTCAAAGGCCAGTTTATTTTCGTTGACATGACTCTTTGTTTGTGTTAATAGGTTACCTGGACTCTTTTTCATTATTTTACTATTCCAAAAATCTTTTCTTTTGTTGTGTTAATTTAATGTTAGAATATGAACTATTTTCCTTGGTTACTTGGTGTGCACGCTTTTAAGTTCTTATGAAGTACTCGTATAACCTTTTTAAGTGTTGTCGACGTGAACTTTTACAATTGTTTTACTTAATCTAGACTTTTCTTTCTAATCCAGTTCTCTTTGCTAGATAGCCGTACCACCACCCCCTCCTTTTTTCTTTGCCATGCATTGAGATCATAGATATGTTTTCTTGTAGTGACTTCTGTTTTTTACTATGGCATCTCATTATTTGCGGTACACACGCTACGGGAGCTTAGCTCTATATAGCCATGTTTGTCGGTCACTATATGTACTCGTTCATTGTTCATGCATGTCATCATGTGTTTCCGTGGAGCCCGGCCGGCAGAGAATCTTGCAACGCGCTGGCATCAATCCAAAGGAGAAAACTGGCAAAACACATGGTCTCGATGCAATCCGTTCCCCCCCGACTCTATACAGTTAGGTAGCTATGTACGTAGTTGTTTTTCGATTTTCGGCTGCAGCACTAGCTAGTATATATATGATATCGATATATCTCCCCAGCGAGTGTGAAAATGCATGGATAAAAGTGTTTCAGATTTTTTTTCCGTGCTCTAGTACATCTGCACCCTGTGAGTGTAAGGTGTTCTCCCTCTCTCTCTCGCAGGGAACCAAAACACAACGGAATTTAGATAAGAAGCTCAGCACGCCCTACCCCATTCATGTGTTGGACTAAGGCACACTACTATTAGAGAATTGCTCATCACTACCGGTAACCGGCCCACCACAACCAGCCCAGCCGAATCCATAGTGACTCAACGGCTAGCTAAGCTAGAAGGTCGGAGTGACTTCCACTACCGGTTTGTGCCACGGACCACTTTCAGATGTAGGTGATTTACTACCGGTTTGTATCACAAACCAGTAGTGACTCCCCCAGGTACATTTGTTATCCTACAAGAGCTAATCCTCGCAACACCAGAGGCAAGAGACCATCGTGGCCATGCCTCCTCTCGAAGCCAGACCGCCTTTGTCCTCGCTGCACCAAGCTTCGTAAGCCTCGACGCGCCGCGCGAAAAACACTTCCCTCATTGGTCAGATATTTCATACACGTTATCGTCTGTCCACGGTTACTCAAGATTGGCGACATTAACTAGCTGAGACATTATCTCCTAGACCCTAAGTGTAAGTTAATGATTCAGTCTTGGCTGATGGGGCAAACTACCCCCATAGGGCGTTTACCTACGAACGCTAGACAGTCCTCAAGCTCTACTGGATGTTAGCAATGGGCCCCATGCACTACACAATTAATGCTTCAACATATGTGGTAAATTTGTGTTTGTATATATACAACGTTGATGAGAGTTGTGTATACAGGTCCAATCATGATTTTATAATTTCTTTTTTTTTTTGCAAAAGTGGCCCACACCCCAATTCCATTCAAAGATGAACGGAATTACATCCTCATAACCTTGTTGCATGTACGACGATACCCACAAGGATTCAACTTAGCTACAATAAACCTAGGACAAGACCAGCAAAAGCCTCCCAGCAACCTGAAGTTTCCAAGACGCAAAATACACCCACATATAAGCAACAACAGTTATAAACACTACCATCCACAGCAGCATTTCCCTTTTTTCCACCTCACACATCATCCCGTAGCATGTCTTGAGAGAAGAAGAACACCATGATGTTTTAGTTGATGCCACCCTCTGATCCAGTTAGATGAGGTCTCCCTTGTTGTCTCGACACCTCTTGAAACTTTTTCTTCAGCATATCCACTCCCATCAGCAATGTCTCCCTGTCAGAGTCTCAGTAAAGCCCTGCCCAATATACTATAGCAAAAACACCATGTAGAGACGGTTTTTAACTAATGTAGTCATGGTTATACCCGTCTCTACAACTGTTAGAGACGGTTATAGCACCCGTCTCATAGGTGTTGGTGTTGCCCCTGCCTCAAAAAATTAGAGACGGTTTTCATATCCGTGCCTATGTTATGAGACGGTCCATTGATACGGTCAAAACCGTCACTACATGAATAACTCAAATTCAAAATCAGATCACACAATTAGAAATTCAAATTCCAAATCAGATTGCGCACTTTGAAAAAAGATATAGATACGGGTAACATCTTCATAGAGACGGTTATACCCGTCTCTACTATATGTCTTCATAGAGACGGTTATACCCATCTCTACTATACCCGTCTCTACTATATGTCTTCATAGAGACGGTTATACCCATCTCTACTATATGAGATCAATTTATTAATTCGGATATTAGAGATGGCTTATGTTTGTGTAGACACGGTTCCACTTGCCTCTACTACGTGAATATTTATTTTTCTTGCCATATATGTTTGCTCATATGCCAATCTTTGAACCATCTCTTCATCAATATAGAGAACCAAAGTGAATTACAATCTCAAATTTATAGTGAGGAGAAAAAGAAATAAACAATTACAATAGGTTCAACAAAAGACTAACTCTAAAAACATTAAGAATGTCTTTGGATAGTGTATAATTTTGCTATTCTTCACTTCGTTGTCGGTGTGACTCCAGTTGAATCATCATGTTGTGATTGCCTTCTCTTGTTCTCACCAACCTAGAAATATAAGCATAAATATGTTAGTTCACAGCCTTTTTTTTTAGAAATGTTGACAACTAGAAATCTGTAAATTCCCCTAAAAATATAAATGTGTAAACTATATAGCAACTAAAAAGCCAAATGTGAATCTTCCATCTTAATAATTATTGGTCTCATACTCCTTAGTCACTGATCAATCCAGCTCTTGTAATTGCTATATTGTGACATATCAACTGATTAGATCATTTATAATTGTATAGTATGCTGAAAAAGCAATGGTGTTATCGCTGTTCCCCTAGGCGGCGCCTAGACCCGCCTCGGCAGCGCCTAGGCAGCAGGCGGTGGCCTCCCGCCCTGCCTAGGGCTTAGGCAGTGATCTAGGCGGTCAACCAGCGTTAGTGGTTCTACACAACAAATAGGTGGTCCAAGATGGTCCTAGGAGATGTGTAGATGATGATTTGGTGGTTCTAAATGACTACTAATCATTGTGACATGATTATATTGAAGATTTTCTTTGAAATGGTATACTTATCATTTAACATCTTAGATATGTCTTATACCAGTTTGACCGCCTAGACGGCGCCTAGCGCCTCGCCTAGATCGCCTAGGCGCTAGGCGGCCTCTCTCCGCCCGCCTAGCGCCTAGTGCCTCGGATTACACTGGGTGTTACAAAGAATGTCAGCTTTGCATGTCACTAATTTATTTATAGCAAATTAACATTGCATCGTGTCCCCCTAAATTAAACCCTCCCAATTGACAAGTGCTTGTCATCATACAATAATAAATTTAGATACAAATACAATTATAGAAATCATGGTAAACCAAAATAAGATTTACCAGCCTAGGCATTACATTAAGATCAAAGTAATACTTTATACTTACCACTTTAACTAGATGGTTGTGTTATCTAGGAGCTCTTACTAACTGCTGAATTACGGTGGCCCACCAAATCCTGTTGCTCTTTAAGTTATGAGCTAAACATACAAATTAAGTCTCTATATCTGTAATTGGTTCATTAGTGTAATCATCATATATTGAGGTAACATCAAAGAATATCCAACTAGTTGGATTCTGCCAAACCAAATCTTAATTAGCAACCTTCCGAACTGTGACCTGTTAGTAAATCAAAAAGTATATGATGAACATAAACATCAGATAAGTATATGATCATTTGCTCAAAGAAAGTATATGATCAGCGCAATGTGAAGTACAACCTTACAACTTTAGTGGATGAATTATATGGTGGGCTTTACTTTTTTTTATCAAACCATAATTTTGTAGGCGTCACATCAATTGCTGAAAGATGAAGACTGACAAACTGTTTTTGAGACTGCAGAAACAAAACTAGACAAAATTCAGAAGTCAGGAAAGCTTGCAAAATGGAAGTGCTTGTCTGATTAATAGGAAAAAGATTAGTGTTTTGAATCAGGGTAGCCGGTCAGCTTTGCATTATAGAATGTTTACCATGCCATCCAAATTTATAAAATTCTTGTGGATAGATTTTTGGTTCGTCCAAGTGTCACAATTTGAAAGTTTGGAATATTCAGTTAACTTGAACATCTAGTTGCCACAAATGCAATAGGGTATTCACGTAGCTGTTATTAATTAACATGGAAGAGGAAATGCAATTGGTGTATGTCAGTATGTATCATTTGCCAAATTTCATCTATAGTGACTGATAGGCATTGTCGGGACCCGAAAATGGAGTCGAGTCCCTATTGTGCTTTACCCGTTCAAGTCCCTGGATCACGTAGCTTGAACACACAATATACAGCTCTTGGATCACAACCATAAGTGCAGAAAAACCATTACATCATAGTACTCGTCAACATGGCGTTATTACAATAAGTCTCAGGCACTACGGTCTTCACATAACATTGCAGCGGAAGTCTTCAATCACATTATTAAAACATAAAACACGAGCGGAAGTCCCAACTCCACAGGCATACTGTAGAGAGCAGCGCATAGATAGCTAAAACTCATCGTCTTGAATCCCAGCAGCGAATCCATCGTCTTCATAGTACTCTTCTTCCGGATATTCCTCCGATGGTTCGACACCTGCTCGTTGGAATGAGCAGCCCCGCATGAAAGGCGAGGGTGAGTACGCGAATACTCAACAAGCAAGGCTGACTATATGCAACTAAGGCTTACAAAGGAAAGGTAAGGTTATTTTGCATAAAGCCAGTTTTTCAAAGGTTTTTCCTATATTTTGAAATATGGGGAAAAACGTGATTTAAACAAATATTTTAGTTTCAATTTCTTTTCTTTCCTTCGGCCGCAGCCGAAATTTTCCTAAGTGGCTAGATCATGGTTCCCCGCCATGAACCTATACCCACATCACTCACGGTTCCCCGCCGTGAGGAGAATAAAATAAATCTCTTTTGAAAAATATTTTCAAAATCAAAATGAACATTACCAAAGAGGAAGCTCCCCGTCGTCCGCCCTTAACCTCGGGCAAGGCTATCATGATAGTTGTACACTCTGCAGAGGTAAAAGTGCACTCTATCTGATTTGATCAATGCGAAGTTAGACACTGTGGGATTACCTAAGTCATGGTGGGGGAGGCTTTGTTGACCTCGTGTCACGTTCTAAATAAAGTTCCGTTCAAGAATAAAGAGAAAACTTCATGAGTTATGGAAGGGACAAAACCATCACTTTCATACTTGCGCACGTGGGGTGCTTGGCGAAAGTTAATGTACCTATAATTAAAAAGTGCATGCGTGTACCTAAGACTGTGAATTGTGTCCTCCTATGATATGGAACTTTTAGTGTTGGTTATAGATTTTTAATTGTTCGTCTATTGGCACGATTATGGAGTCTAGAGATGCTACTTTCTTTGATAGCATATTTCCAATGAAGAATTTGCATAGCAGTTATAGTGAAAATCTTGAGATAATTTCTGAACCAATTGCACAAGCTGAGTATATGGATGAGGAGGATGACAATGAAGCTCCTAGGAGGAGCAAGAGACAAAGGAATTTAAAGTCTTTTGGTGACGATTTCACTTTGTACCTCTTGTATGATACACCCAGTTCTATTTTAAAAGCCTTTGCATCTTCGAATGCAGACTACTGGAAATAAGCAGTCCGTAGCAAAATGGATTCGATCCTTGCTAATGGGACTTGGGAACTTACAGAAACACCTTATGGGTGCAAACCCGTGGGTTGTAAGTTGGTGTTTAAAAAGAAACTCAGGCCTGATGGTATTATTTAAAAGCATAAGGCTAGACTTGTTTCAAAGGGCTATATGCAAAAGGAATGAGAGAATTATTTTGATACTTACTCACATGTCGCTAGACTCATCACTATCCGGGTATTACTATCATTGGTTGCATCGCATGGTCTTCTTGTACATCAAATGGATGTGAAGACAACTATCCTTAATGCAGAATTGGAGGAGGAAATATAAATGGATCAGCCAGATGGATTTGCAATTACTAGACAGAAGAGAAAGGTGTGTAAGTTATTGAAAATGCTCTATGGCCATAAACAATCACCAAAGCTATGGCACGAGAAGTTCGACAGAACATTGACACAAGCCGGCTTTGTCGTTAACGAGGCTGACAAGTGTGTGTACTATCGCTATGGTGGGGATGAGGGAGTTGTTATGTGTCTCTATGTGTATGACATATTGATTTTTGTAACTAGTATTGACTTGATTAATAAGGTTAAGTCCTTTCTATCTCAAACTTTCGATATGAAAGATCTTGGAGAGACTGATGTAATTTTGAACATCAAGCCATCCAAAAGTGAGGATGAGAACACTCTTTCACAATCCCATTATGTGGAAAAGGTCTTGAATAGATTTGGTTTTTCAGATTGCAAGATTTCTCCGACACCTTATGATCCTATCATTATGATTCGAAAGAACAAGAGAATTGATATAGATCAACTGAGATATTCTTAAATTTTAGGATCACTCATGTACCTAGCTAGCGCTACAAGCCCAGACATCTCATTTGTTGCTAGGAAATTGAGCAGGTTTATCTCTAATCCGGGAGATGATAGTTGGCGAGTACTCGAAAGGTTTATGCGCTATTTGAAAGGTAATATGAAATTTAAATTGCACTATATTGGATACCCAACAGCGCTAGAGGGGTATAGTGATTCGAATTGTATATCTAGTGCTGATGAGATCAAGGCCACAAAGTGTATATGTGTTCACTCTTGGTGGCGGCACAGTCTCGTGGAGGTCTCGCAAACAGACTATCTTAACGCACTAAACAATGGAAGCAGAATTGACTGCTCTGGACATGGCCACTGTTGAGGTAGAGTGTTGCGTGAACTCTTAATGGATCTTCCAATAGTTGAAAAGCCGATTCTGGCCATCCTCATGAACTGTGATAATCAAACGTTATTGTTAAAGTGAAAATTTTTAAGGACAACATAAAATCCTCAAAGCATGTTAAAAGAGGTATCAAATCTGTCAAGAAAATGAGAAAATCCGGTGTGATAGTGTTGAATTATATCCAAACGGCTTAAAACCTGGTAGACCCCTTTACAAAGGGTTTATCACGGAATGTGATAGACAGTGCATCGAAGGAACTGGGTATGAAATCCACGTGAGTTATACTATTGTGGTAACCCAACCTATGCGATCAGAGATCCCGTGAATTAGGACCTAAGAAAAACAATCTTTTGGTTAACTGGAGTAGAGTATAACTATCCTATCCCGTTCCATTTGAAGATGCAATACTCTAAAATCTGTATGGTAGGTTGGTTTTTTTCTTAATGTGTTCTGTTGGCTTTTATTAGCGAAGATGTCATACTACAGAGCATCTTGAATCAACACACCTACATGAGCCTGATTGTTCGAAGTCGCAGTCTACGAGACTTGGGTAATCTCTAGTACGCTCATAAAGAGACCTTGCAGTACGACTTATATGCTCCACCCGATTGGTAGCCTATTGGCATCCAAGTATCAGTCAAGACTTTAAGTGAATCTTGTCAGCACAAAACTTACAATTCAAGACTTAATCCATCGTTCAAGTTGTAGATGAGTGTATCTTCAAATCCTAGATGCAATTCAAGCCATAGTCCATTGTCATCGAAACATTGTTATATAAAACAATATTTTAGAAAAGCCGTAGGATCCAACTTTTACTGAGCATAAAACTCAAGTACGGACTCAAGATTCATGTGCGATCAAATGTGACACTGGTTTTCATTGTCGTGTGTCAATTGTTGTGCATATGACCAAATCTTAATCTCGTTAAATCTATATTGTTATATTCTTGATATATTGTATGTAACATCCCAATTTGGGTCTAATTCAAAAAATTGCTTGAATTTCAAAATTCATTTCAATTTGCACTGACACGTGGGCCCATTCTCTCTCTTCTCCCTCTCTCTCCTTCTCTCTTTCTCTCATTCCTCTCTCTCTCTGCCGCGTGGCCCGACCGCCACTTGGTTCTGCTCTGCTCAGCCCTGCTCTGACTCCACCGCGCACCGCGTCCGTCCTGTCGCGCTATGCGCGCCATCATCGCGTGCGCCGCGCCGTCACGCTCGCGCCGCACCGCGCAATCACGCTCGCACCGCGCCGCGCTGTCGCTGCCAGGCCACGGGCTGCACCCGTCTTGTCGCCGCGCCGCTTGCTCCCCCACGCTGCTGTGTGTGCCTTCAGGCCGGCACCCTTGCCCTGTGCCTATAAAGCCGTGAGTGTCCCAGTTGGCCCCATTTTTCCCATTTCCCCAAATCTCGCCGTGCCGGCGCCGGAGATCATCCCGTTGATTCCGTGAGCCTAAGGCTAATTCCTTCCGTCACGAGCTACTAAACCTTGCCCTAATCATTTCGCCTCGACCAATTTCAGCGGAGGCGCTCGGAGCTGCTGCATCGCTGCCACCCCTATTTCGGCCGCCATCGGGCTCCTCGTTGCCAGCTGCCTCCGTTCCTCCGCGCGCTGGTCCTTGAGCTCGTTGAGCACCATCAGTACCCCTTTGAGCTCCCCGTTCATTTTCATAGCGTGTAGATCTGTAGCATGTGCAGGCAACTCCGATGAGCCTTCGGCTCCGCCACCACCGTCACGCTGCCTCGTCCGGACACCTTCGGCCTAGATGAGGGCGTCATTAGGACCGTAGGAGCCTGTAGATGCCGGAGCACTAACGCTCTCAGCCGAAGCGTAGCTATAGTGCCGCCGCGTCGCTTGCCGCCGTCGTCAGCCATGTCACTTGTTTGGAGGAGGATGATGACCACCCGCTGTTCGATCCATGCCAAGATTTGAGCAGGCAGAAACGTTGGGAGTCGCAGGCCTGCGGGTCCCACCTGCCAGTTAGTCCTTGCGCGCACTGGGTTAAATCATGGCGTGAGTCACTATCATGTGGCCCCTGGCCCCACCGTGCAGGTTAGGAGGAGGCGCCGCTGGGCGCAACGCGAGCTGCGCACAAATGCGTCCCGCAGAATTACGCCTTCGGCGTAGCCACCCCAGCCGACGCGGGCGCGCATGCAAATGGGCTGTGGGCCACATCCAAGGCTGGACGGGCTCGTTCGCTGGGTTGGCCCGAAGCAAATTAACCATTTTCCAGCGATTTTTTGGATAATTAATTCTAGAAGTTGTTAAAGATTTATCTAAAATAGTTAGTCGCACCCAAAAATTCTGGAAAAATTTAGATAAATAGCTTAGGTCATTTCTGATTTCATAAAATTATGAAAATGACCACTGTAATAGGTGAATGGCACTGTTTAGTTAAAATAGTAGATTTCTTATATAGAAAATGTTTAAACTAGATTTAAGGTGACTTTAGTAAAAATAAATAAAGAGTCCGACCTTATAAAATCATAAGAAATTAGAATAAGTGTTGCAAGGACATTAATAATTAGAGAAAGCTACAAAATATTATTCTTGCCAAATTTGTTTATTAGGGAAATTAAATTCCTATTTATCCACAAATCTTAATAGATCCTGTATTATGCCCCATGAGAATGGGCTTTAGAAAATGCATTAAAATACCTTATAACTTAGAATTTCACTTTGTATTTGGGAGCACTTAGAAAAGACGGACTCCGATAATCCTAACCTGGTTTGTAGGTCGTAATTCGACGTGCCGTCATCCTATTTCGCTTTAAAACCCTAAACACTTGATTACTGTTACGATCGTACGAAAGCGTACTTTGGGTTATAGCTAGGCTATTATATAATGATATTGTTACTTAATAATTGCATCTGCATATCATATGAAACTTAGCTTTGTTACCCAATCCTACATAATAGTGTCGAAGATAAAACCTAGGGCACGTGAATGCATCATAATTTTCAGCTTGCATCAGTAAGTAATTATTGGATGGTGTGAGTGCTTAGATGTAGGCGATCCCGAAGGAAGGTTCGGAGACGCTAAGGAGGACCTTCTATCCGAGCAAGCCGAGTTAACACTTACTCTTTAGATGTTTGTCCGTAATAGGGAGAGATTGCGACTTTCCCTGGTGCCAATTAACATCGCTAATATCATGTTCATTACCCAATTTTCCTACAAACTATATTGTTTATTATTAAAAATGCATGCTTATTGATTCGCCTAATTGTTAATCATGTAACACTTATACATGCATGCCCTTGAATTGTTTAGCCTTTATGACTGCCTTGATTGTCACTACTCTTGTTAGATTAAGATTAGTCTGGTAATCACTTTAACCCTACCTAATGGGTAAAATCTACTTAGACTGGCTTAGGCTTAAACAAATCTTCTGGCAAAACGCCACGGAACGGTGAACCGATATTCACCGGTCATTCATTCCTTCATTGAAATTGTTATGACATGTGAAAGTTAGGGCTAGTAGTTGCATGTTGGGCTGAATGTGGTTGTGGGCATGGTTATGTGGGATGTCGGTCTGGTTGGTCGGTTGGTTGGGATAGTTCATGTATGGCATGGTCGATGACCGTGGAACTAGAGAAGATTGAGCGGTAAGTTGCCCCTAGATGACATCTTGATGGATGATTAAGGCACAGGTGCCTAGTGCTGGGTTTAGCCAGTGCTTACCCAGGAGGAGCTCGGAAGAACACGCGTAGCGAGGAGATCACTGTCATTTGAGAGATGGTTCCAACAAAATGCGTGGCCATCGCGCGGAGTACAGGTCATGGATCGCCAGCTGTAAGCGCTCTATGGGGCCCTCTGGGACAATTCTCGATAGGGACCGGCATGGGTCATTACCGAGGATGATAAAGGTCACACTTCCCCAGAATGACGCTCGGCTAGTGAGGGCTGGCAACCCCCTAGGCCGAGGCAGGCATGCCATGGCAAGTGTGGTCCACAACAGGATTGCCAAATCCTGGAAGGATGGCATATCTAGGAAATGTTGGATGCAACACGAAGTATGGTTTGGCGAAGTACGATATCGGGTGTATGTTGGTCGAGGCTTGGCCTGATCAGGGTTGGTCGAAGAGTCGGTGGTTTGGTTGGGGTTTCGGGATGCATTGTTTCAATGCTAAACCCCTGAGATAATAAGACTAATATACATGATGCTAGTTTAGGAAGTTTTTAAAGTCATTTAAAAACTGACCTTACGCAAATAAAATAACTCTTTCCCCAAATAAAGCCTTCTATACACTAATTGCATTAAGGGAAGTGTTAACTAGTCAGTGTTTGGATGACGCCGACCTCGCCTACTTACATTCTTTAGACGAGGGAATCAAGGAGGATCCATACGAGTGCCATGAAGACGATGGACAGGACTTTGCTGGACCTGACGAGTCTTAGGGGTTGCACCGGTCGTTTCTAGGACACCTAGCCGATAGGAGATTCTTTTGGGTACATATTTTGGGGTAGCTGCAATACTCTAAACAATGTTTTGTAATATAAGGCTGCTGATGATCGCCTTACTAAATTCGCCTAAGGGCGTAACTTGGTATGTAATATATAGGGATTTTATTTTATCAATGTATGCTTGTATCGACTACGTGATCTTCCGTACTACTGTACCGATCCAGGGACTAGTGCATGGGATTCTGACTCTCAAGTTAAGTTAAAATTGAGGGTTGACATTGTAATCAATGATTAGATTTTTTATCGCATGCAAAAAAAGGTCAATCATCAGATCGCATGGCTTTCGCCGCACCCACGCGCCCACACAAGACAATCAGACGCAACAAAACAGAAGTTAGCTGGATGTGCCGTTTGATGCATTTTTCAATTAAAATTTTGATTTTTGTATAAAATTCAAACAATGTTCAAATTGTGCGGGATAATTTCCATAATTCTTCTAAAATTGAGCCATTTTAAATACTATTTTTATTTTTTTTCTTTTTTTGATATGAAACTAGGAGAACCCACATATGAAACATGACGCATAAACCTTTGATGACGTTAGGGATAGAAATGGTACGGATATTATCCGATCGACCGACCGACCAAATTGATCGGATAGTGGTTTGGATAGTTTTATGGATATTCAACTAATTTTATGGACAAGGATATGGATATGAATAATTTGGCATGGATATTGATACGAATACGGAGCACTGATTATTCGGTGGATAAAGAATATCCGAATTTTTGTTCGGATAATATCCAAATATAAAATACGGATATTATTCGAATGTAGTTATAGAATTTTTTGAATGTATTTATACAATTTTTAATCGATAGTTTCCCAACTTTTAAATTTATTTTTTGAATTTTTAAATATAGACTAAGTTGATATTTTTTGTGTATAGACTTTCTAATGTTTTGTTTTAACTAATGTTATGAATTTCCACTGTTAAATTTAAATTTTGACCATTTTTGTTAAAATTAGCAACGGATTTTTGAAAATTAATTTTAACTGTTCGACTAACAATATCCATATCATTGTCTTATCCGATCTGTATTCACTCTGTATTCGTTTGTAACTGATGTTATACAGTATTATTCGAATTTGTATCCATATTCGACACATTCGTATTTGAATATGTATCCGGTAAAAAAATACTGACACGAATATGGATAGAACGATATCCAACCTTGTCCGATCCGATCACATCCCTAGATGACGTCATGTGAGCCTATTGAACTTTGAAAATGTGATACCGAAACTTGAGAAATGTACTATTGGAACTTAAAAAATAACTAATGAAACTTGTTTACAATTAACGAAACATTATTGACGAACCTTGTGAATAAGTTATTGAAACTTGGAAAATAATTAATTAAACTTAGAAAATACCTACTGATGGTGAAATTTGATATTTTCCGAAGTTTCACGGGAACATATCTCAAGTTTCAACTAGTAGAAGTTCAAGTTTCAGTAGGTAGAAACGTCGCGGGCCAGGCGTCGGATTCTGAAGCGCGGCTCGCGATTGGACGCCTCCGACCCCCGACTGCCAATGAAAATGAGCTTCGGTTGCAACTTTTAAAGCCAATATTTTAAATAGCGGGCTATATGTTTTAGCGGAGTTTTCCTCAAATCGCTAAGACTGCTATAGCGCCGCTATAGTGGCCGCTAAACATGTTAGCGGTTTTAAAAAAAGGTATGAAACATGGCATATATATGTCTTTAAGTGACAAAGTCAAAAGTCAAAAAACATGGATTTCAACTAATTTTTGTCCAAATCATAAGCAGCATAAGATTAAGGCATTATCACAATGGTTATTATTTATGAGTACACTATATCACAAACACAAACAGGATAATAGAGTAGTTGACAGCTGAGAAGTCCATCACAAGTTCACAACAGAGTACCTATTTTGGGCTAACACAGCATTGAAATTTGAGTGCGCTTCAGTTTCGGCTTTCGAGCATCAAACCCTGAATAGCGCCACTAAATTGCGCTATTGCGCTCTTTGCGGCGATAGCGGACATATGTTCAATAGTGTAGCGTCAATATGTTCAAACGTTATAGCGGTGCTATAATAGCGCTATAGCCCGCTATTTAGAACATTGTTTTAGCACATGCACCGGTGCATTGAAGTGATCTACATGCATTCACTTGCAACTTTTCAGAATGCATGGAGAGAGAAAATGTATCGCCCCCACAAGCATGCATTGCAGCTTTTCAGCTTGCATGGAGAGAGAAAAAGGTATATTGTGTCCCACAGGAAATGAAACATAAAAAGATGCACATCTGTTCCTCTTTCCCCTCTCCTTAACTATCACATCTCTCTACAAAATTTTTAAATGGCAAACCCCATGAAACGTGAAAAACTATTCAATGAAACTTTGAAAAAAATTGAAACTTGAAAAAAAACCGAAGAAATTTTGCGAAACTACTGGTGAAACTTGATTTCATAGGCGGTTGTCTAGGTTTTAGCAGGAAAGAACGTAAGTTTTTAACCGACTGAATCGAAAGTTTTAGGGCTGAGATACCAAAGTTTCATAAGTACAAATCCAAGTTTCAAAAAAGGTAAATTTCAAGGTTCAAATAGAAAAAATTCAAGTTTCACTGGCCAAAATTAAAGTTTCAATTACGAAAATCCAAAGTTTCATTGGTAAGATCCAAAGTTCCATCAGTACAACTTCTATGTTTCGAGAAAGGGAAAAAAAAACTTCAAGTTTCAATAGAAGAAATTTCAAATTTCAGTAGACAAAACTAAAGTTTCAATGGTGAAAACCCAAAGTTTCAGCGGTAAGGTCCGGAAAGTTTCATGAGCACAAATTTATGTTTCAAAAGGTAAAAAAAAAAACATCTAGTTTCAAATTAAGAAATTTCAAGTTTCAATAGGAAAAATTAAAGTTTCAATGGTGAAAACCCGAAGTATCAGTGGTAAGGTTGAAAAAGTTTCATGAGCACAAATTCAAATTTCTATAGGTAAAATGTCATCATTCAGTAGAAAAAAATCCTTGTTTCAGTAGGCAAAATTCAAATTTCAATGACAAAAATTTTCAGTAGTTGTGTACAACACTACTTGTCGGCGAATATTACGAGCTAATCTATACACTCACTACAGGAATCAAGTGTAATTTCGTCGGCCTAGTACCGACGAAATTAATGGTGATACCGATGAAAATATAGTAATTTCGTCGGTTTGCTGACAAAATTGACCCGACGAAATATGGGCGACGACATTACAAACTGTTTTGTCTGTTGTCGACGAAATTAATATAATTTCATCAGTTTTTACTAGCCGACGAATTATGTTCAGCCGATGGCAGGACAGGTAGGATGGTGACGTGGCATATGTATTTTCGTCGGTTTTGCTGGCCGACGAATTATGTTGAGCCGACGGCATGACAGGTAGGATGGTGACGTGGCATGTCAAATTTCGTCGGTCTAGGCCGATGAAATTACGCCCAAAGTAATTTTGTCGGCCTAGGCCGATGAAAATAAGTGTAATTTCATCAACCTCGGCCGATGCAATTACTAGGCAACAGCCTGCTGGGTTTTACAGCTCCAGTAATTTCGTCAGCCAATGCCGACGAAAATATTATTTTTTTGTAAAAAATAGGAAATAAGAACCAAAAAATCACAGTTATTTACATAAAATTCACAGTTATTAACAGAAAAATCTCAATAATTAATAAACCCAATTTCATCACAAATTAAATAAACCACATCACAATTTATCGCATTATTATCACAGTACGTCAAATACAGAGTCGCATATATAGTCTATGTCACATACATAGTCCATTGTCGCATACACAATTCATTATCGCATACATAGTCCATTATCGCATACATAGTCCAAAGTTTAAGTTACACACATGATACTCCACAAACTTCACCAAAACATAAATTCTAGGTTCGAGACTGAGAACCTTGCCCGCTAACTACTGCCTCGCCTCCGGAGTTAAGAAATTGACTGACAGAAGGTGTCCCCGAAGCACTAGCGGCGTTGTCTCGAATGGGAGCAGCAGGAGGCGGTGTCGAAAAGCCCTAAAACATTATAAGGGAAAAAATGTGTGAACCTAAAAATACAAAAATTTAACAAATAGAAATGCATTAGAAAGTAGCAAGAAACTAAATTACCGGTTGTGGCGTCTAGAAAAAAGGCTAGGAGAAGGAGGCGGGGGCCGAAATTCAGGCATTTCAAAGTTAGCGCCAACATGAGCACGAAACATTGCCTAGAAGAGACAAAAAGCATATATCTATGATTTACAGGTTGATAACAGTCATAATGTTTGAAGAGACATGAAAGTAAAAAATTACACAACTAAGCAACTTGGTGCACATCTTAACCATATAAATTGGTTTTCATCTATTATAAAGGTAAACAAGACTAATAGAGCAATTTTAGTCCAAAACTAACAAGTGATGCTACATGTGCAAATTTCAGCCATTAAATTGTTTTTCATCAATTATGAAGGTAAAAAAGTTTATATAGCGATTTTAAGGTAATGAAGAATACTTACTTCGAAATGTTGTCGCTGGTATGCATAATAACCCATCATGTATTGTTGGGATTGCCTCATTAGCTCTTGCTGTTGGCTCAACTACTGCTCGAGCGCTGTCTCGCGTGAGAAACGAGAACTGCCAGCAGAGGACTGAGACGACCTTGCCTCAGCCAAGGTCTCACTTGAATCCACCACCCCGTTGAACATAGCAAACCTCCCATTTTTTCTGCCACCACCACTCGCATAAAATGCTATATGGTCTAATTCTTCTTTCCTCCAATCGTAGTCTTTCCCATGGCAGGCCACCATTTCCTCCCCATATCGAGCCTACAATATTTTGAAGTCATGTTAGTTAATAATGTGAAAATCATTAATTTGAAGTTATGTCATTAACCTGAAAATCATTACCACATGTTGTGTTGCTGCATCACTACAAAGTTGATCGGGTTGTGCAGCATTGCCTCCAAAGTGGCCTCGAACATATGTGTCAATATTGCTTGGCGCAACCCCACTTTCAGCCTCCTGCAAAGCAAATGATTATATGTGTTGCTAACAATAGAATTATGACTAAAATACAAAGAATTTATAACACTTGATGAGTGGTTCATACCATGCGGCGCACGAGACGAACGTGTCCATCGGCACCATATCGATGAGTGGTTCTTGGGCCTACGTTTATGTTGGTCCTCTTTTGCCTTGATTGTTTAACAAATCTAGGTGATGCCTAGTAAGCACAAAGTGCCTGCCAAGCATCAGGACACTTCCTAAGCCAAGGAATGTCCACCTGGAGGTACTCGTCCTCTCTTAGATAGATTGAAGAAGATCCTAGCTTTCTGTTCATATCTTCATTTTTTAACCTCTTGTAGTATAAGCACACTGCCGAGATACGAGCATTGGACATTACATCCTTTACCACCTTTTTAGCAGCCTTCTCAAAGACATAGCTAGCATTCGCCTCCAATGTCCTCTCTTGTCCGTCAGGCAAACGATATCTCTCCTAGTAAAAAAAGTAGGTAACAAATTAAGTGTTGCAAGTAACAATATACGCAAAGAAAATATGTGAGTATTTAATTTTATCACCCAAAAGTCTAACCAGACTCTTCGTGAAACATTGCCATGTTGTCCATCTGCAGCCAACTTATAGTGGTTCCAATTCAACGCTGATTGGCTAACACCTTGCACTACTACTATACCTGGATATTGCGAGTTGGGTGACATCTGTGGACTCATGCAATGGATCTTGCGAGGCTGAGAGAAGACTAAAGAACTTCTCGACTTCTAGACCTGGAGCATCTTGAAACTGCTCCAAGAAATCATCCATCATATCTCCTATCAAATTCTCTTCATCATCTACAATATCAATTGGAATTGACATGTTTTCTTTCCTTGACTTTCCATGCTCGTACCATATAAGATAATCTGGCATAAACCCGTACTTGCATAGATGATGCTCCATGGTCATCTTGACATGTCGCGAGAAGTTACGACACTTGGAGCAAGGACACTTAACCAAGCCACCACCAGGATTCGAGGCGTAAACAAATTCACAAAATCCTGGGTCTTCATCATCAATTCTTTCGACGGTGGCTCGTTGCTTCTCCAACCGTCGTACATCCACTTTCGATAACCTTCCATCTTTGATGATATTAAATTGAATGCATTAATTATTATAATATAGGTTTCAAATCATAACAAAGTTCTAGGCAAGGATAGGTCCTAAACGCACCCACGAATGGATGACCTTAGTATAGCTTGTATGACATCCCGTAGGATCTGAACAAAATTTCGGCAGCATAACCCTGCTGTTCTCCGAGTGCACGTTGAAATGCAGTGCATCGGAGAAAACAGGATTGTGCTGACGAAATTTCGTTCAGATCCCACAGCATGTCATACAAATCACGACTAAGGTCGTCCATTCACAGGCTGTCCAAAAACATGGACAATTCCGGACCGACACGGAGCACAATTAAATGTGCCCCCTATCACTCCCGAACAGGTGACGTATAGGATAGGACACTTATATTGCAACATGTTACATTTGACATATATATATAGTGCCAAGGACGACCAGGGCTGGGCCTTGGGCTATGAGGGATTGGATTAGGACTTGAATTCTAATCCGGGTAGAATTCGGATAGGTTTTGGGCTTGTTTAATAAGAAAGCGGAGTTTCCTTTGGAGGATTGGGCTGAAATTTGAAGGGTAATTCGGATTAGGCATCAAAAAGGTCCCCTCCAAATTTAAGTACGAGATTCCCTCGTTTGCTCATTATTTGATTGGTTTGACGAGCTCCCGGCAGAACGGCAAAACTTCAAGGAATCACGAGCTAGCTTTGGAATTTAGGCATGAAATTTGGAGGGTTATTTGATGATGGCTTCAAAGAATTACTGGAATTTTTCCAGAATTTTTCTAAAAGGTTTCCTAGGGTTTTGGCTTTAAATCTAATTTAAAGTAATTTAAACTAGGGTTTTGTATATAACAATTCCCTTTTATTTAATTTTAATGTTTTTGAAAATACAAGTGACATACAATAAAATAGAGGATATCACAGATGCAGAACTGAGCATCTCCTAACCTTAGCATTTATCATAATCTTGGCCATTGGCTATGTATAGCAACACTAATCAAAGTTAGCAACATAATAAGCTATTCTACAGAAGTACATATAACAAACTTATGATAAAAAAATTAACATTTAAGTAGAAGTTGTTTTGAGTGAAAAATAACTGGATTATGTACAGTGATGTCAACTATTGTAGAAGAGCACATATGACAAAGCTATGAGCTAAAAACCTGAACATTTAGGCAGAGGATTTGTGCGTATAAATAATTAGGTTATGTACTGAGCAATAAACTGAGTTCTAAATGAACAATTGGTTTAAATAATTTTCTATGTGAAGGAGCAACTGAAAAAATTCTAGCCACACTGTCGACTGGTGACTAACTGGGGGGTCACCGCCGGCAATGATTATATATGGGGCGATGCGCGCAAGATCTAAACTCGATGGTAGCACAAGACAAGGATTTATACAGGTTCAGGCCCTCATGGCGGAGGTAATACCCTACGTCCTGTGCTCTGGGATTATATGGGGTATATGTGTACAAGATGATGATCAACCTGAGAGATGATCAAGCTATAGATCTAGATGTGTAATTCTCTAGATGTAGATGAAGATGCCGAACTATGGCCCCCTACCCCCTTTATAGTGGAGGGGGTGGGGTTACAAGGAAGAGTCCTAGTCGGTTACGAGGTAGGATTCCTATCTATATCCTCTAGTAGTTATCCGGGATTACAAGTATACCTTCCCTATTAATTAGGGATAGGCTTCTATCTTCATGTCTTTTCTTGCCGAGCAAGTCTTCTAGAGTCCGAGTGGTACCCGTCCTCATCCACCCGACTTGGTCCATCCCCTGTCGGGTAGTCTTTTAGGCCCGCCGTGTGGATACCCGGGGTCCATGTTGTCCACAGTAGCCCCCGAGTGCTTCATAGTCGAGTTGCTGCTCTTATTCATCGCACCTTGGATGAGTTATGCTTCATGCCGAGTGCTTGTAGATTGTTGCTGCTCCTTCCCGAC
>SPJY01017784.1:72852-171668 GCA_005191435.1 Raddia distichophylla
AACAGCGTTGTCTTCCGCATGTCTTGTCCCTACACTTCCCCTCAGAACGGTAAGGCTGAACGCGCCATTCGCACCACCAATGATGTGATGCGTTCCCTTATGTTCCAAGCGAGCCTCCCCCCTTCCTTCTGGGTCGAGGCCCTCCACGCAGCCACCTACCTCATCAATATTCGTCCCACTTCCACCCTATCCCTCCCCACTCCTCACTTCGAACTTTACCACACCCACCCCTTCTATAACGACCTCCGCGTGTTTGGCTGTGCATGCTACCCTAACCTCTCTAGCACTGCCCCGCACAAACTTGCCCCTCGCTCTACCCTTTGTGTCTTTCTCGGTTATCCATCCAATCACAAAGGTTGGCGCTGTATGGATCTCTCGTCCAACCGCATCATCATTTCTCGACATGTGACTTTTGACGAGTCGAGCTTCCCCCTCACCTCTGGCACCTCCACGCCGTCCACCCCTTCTGATCTCGACTTTCTCCTAGAGTCCGACGGCCCTCCTCCTATGCCTATAGGGGTCCGTCGCTCGACCTCCTCTGCAGGTACTTCTGCCCCGCCAGTGGTCACATCGGCCACTCCTACGATGACGGTTGTCTCTGCCCCACCAGTGGTCACGTCGGCCACTGCTGCTACGCCGGCACGACTGTCCGCTATCACCGCTGCCCCTGCTGGATCCCCTCCGCAGGTTGTTGCCAGCGGTGCCACCTGGTCGGTTTTCGCTGCCCCTGTCGGTTCCCCGCCACAGGTGGTTGCCAACGGACCCGCCCCTGCTGTCCCTGTTGGCTCTACGCCCCAGGTTGTTGCCAGCAGGGCCTCACCCCTGCATATCACTGCCCCTGTTGGACTTGCTCCACAAGCTGTTGCCAGTGATGTGCCCTCTCCCGCAGTGACCAATGCTCATCATATGGTCACCCGTCGGAAGGCTGGACTCTCCATTCGGCCCAGTGAGCGTCTCAACCTTCACGCCACCGTTTTGTCTCCTGTCCCGAAGACATACCGTGGCGCGCTGTCAGATCCCAATTGGCGCAATGCTATGAGCCAGAAATTCGATGCTCTGCAGGCCAACCGCACGTGGGACCTTGTTCCACGTCCCCCTGGCGCCAATATTGTCACCGGCAAGTGGGTCTTCAAGCATAAGCTTCATGCAGACGGTTCTCTCGATCAGTCAAGGCTCGTTGGATTCTTCGTGGGTTCACCCAGCGCCCTACGGGCGACGACGCGGGGGCGGACGCGCGCCAGCCCGCGCGAGGCCCAACCGCGGGAGCGCCGTCCGGGGTGGCGGCGCCATGGGTCGCGCCGGCGGTCCATGCGCCGAAGGGAGGCGACGACGTGAGGGACGTGCGCCAGCACGCGCGAGGCCCAGCCACGGTGGACCACGGTGAGGGAGCGCCGTCCAGGGCGGCGGCACCATGGGTCGTGCCGGCGGCGGCCCACGCATCGTGGATGGCGCCGTGGCTGCCTCCGCCGATCTGAAGGGGAGCTCCACCGAGGTGAGTTCCAGATCTGGGGAAGGTAGCGTTGGGGATGACACCATCGGTGCTGACGCCGACGTCCATCTCGTCGGGGGAGGGCACGACGAGAGATGCGCCGGTAGAGGCCATACCGACGGCGGGCTAACCGCTGCTAGGGTTTGCGAAAAGGTGGGGCAGGAAAGACCTGCTCTGATACCATGTTGGAGAAAGGGTTATGCGGAATCAATGTGTTGTATTGATCAATGGAGGAATATATATAGAGTACAGAAGGTGGGCCTCCCCAAGGCCCATATACTCTAACAATCAGTAGCAAGATCAGATGGGCAAGCACACCGTCCGCAGAAGGTCATAATGACTAATATGTTCGATTCACAGATAAATAATTTACTTATGGAGGAAAACAATCAATAATAGAAGCAACATGATATGCCATTGGTGTTTCTCTCTAGAGTCAAAACTATTTTCAACAAAGAATTAATAATCGTTCTCTCTATAGCTAATATGAAAAAACAATAACTTTCTCCAAATAAATCCAGATACTATATTAATTCCAGCATTTATTCGGTCTATTCCTAGCCAATCCGATATTACAAACCCATACAATCACTGACCATGAGAAACTATGTTTAGATCACATCAGGGAGCATAAAGATGTAGAATTATAGATAAGTTACTAATTTGTACTAACTCTAAAATGTAATTTGGATTTCAGGTAGCCGGTAACGAGATCATGTTTGGCATGCATTTTGACATCATTTAAGCTTGAGTATGAAACCATAACAGTAGCATAAATACACTTTACCCTGGAAAAAAGACAATGATACACTAACAGCGGGCTCCAAAAAAAATAGCATAAATGCTACACCTATTTGACTGCACAAATACACTTATCTAAAAATGTCAATAAATTGTCCTTATTGCTGCCGTGAGGGAGAGCGAGATTTGAGACTTTGAGAGGAGAGGCGCACTGCCACAGTGCGCTAGTGAAGTGCCCTTTTCGGCACGGAGGAGGTGAAGGCGAGGTCGATGGGGGAGCACGGCGATGGCTGGGGAGGACATAGGAGACTGGGAAGGCGGCTGGGCGGCGGCCGGGAATGGAGGCGGCAAGCGGGAAGGGGAGGCGGCGGGGAATGGAGGGGAGGCAGCCTTGGGTGAGGGCAGTGGCGTAGCCAGGATTTTAGTTAGGCTGTGCCAATTTTCAAAAAAAAATAAACTTACATGCCATCATATAAATATATAATGTATTCAAAAGCAATTAAGCAAAATACGAAGATAAGTTTGAAGAATATTACCACTACCTCTTTTTATTTTTGGGCTTACGCCTTCTAGTGGCCATGAAAGTCTCCGAAAAAGAGATGCAATATCTCCTCATTCATCTTCATGTTACAACAATTGTTTCTGTAATATCACATATTTTCATCCATTCAATAGATACGATTTTAAAAAACAAGGATGATGAATTTGAGAAGGCTCACATATTTGGCATCGCATATTTTCATCAACCAGAGCTTAAAGCATACCGATTAACATGTTCAGGCAATCTATTATGTTGGGTTCAAAATGATCTTAAGCATACTGATCAACACGTTCGGTTCAGGCAATTATTTTGTTCGGTTCAAAATGATCTTCTTTAAGCATGTTCGAGGAATGAAAAAGAAAGCGGAGGCTTTACCGCTTGTTTGCCTCCTCCAGCGTACAGCGCGACCCCGCGGGCGACGAGTGGGGCGCCACACTGGAGGCCTTCTTGGCTTCCTGCTATGCAAGTATGCAACAATCAGATTGGCAATTCGGTATATCACCAGGCAAATAAATCAAGAACCGCAAGAATGTTGAATCCTCGCCGTACCTATTTGGGCGCCTTCACGGGCGAAGCGAAGAACGTGCAGCATGGCCTGGTCGACGACACGGACATGATGGACGAGCGGGAGACCTCGCCAGTGGCCAAGGTGGCCGTCTTGGCAACCTTCTGCGGCGGCAACGCGGGTCCCGGGGGCGCGTCGGCACGGCAGCCGGCAAAGCAGCAACAGATAGGGGGACTGGGGAGGGACGAGGCCGGCGATGGAGGCGTGGAGGCCGTCTCCAGCGTGCTGCGGCTGCCGCCTGCTAGTGTAACATTAGTTGGACCACGGCCCAACTGTGACAACTACCGGCTCTGCCCCTGGGTGAGGGAGAGGGAAAAAAATTTGGTGGATCCGGTATGCATACACGCGCCTGTGCGTACCGGACGCCGATTCCCGCCGCGTGGCCGCCCATGCCATCGAACGAACGCCGCTCTTTCGAGCCTCGACGGAGCCGGCTCCTAGGCAATCACACCATTCACACGCACCAAGCGACGGCTCGGCGGCTCGGCTCAAGATTGGCCTCGATCAATCTCGTCCCGCCCTCTCTCACTTTCCCCAACCGCGCCGGCGCCGCCCGCTCCTCCGTTGCGCCATCGTCGCTGCCGAAACCCGCCGAGCCATTGGTGCAGCTTCAGCGGTGTTCAGGGAAGAGCATGGCACAAGCATCGTGGTAAAGCTCAAGCTGAAGGCATCAGCAACCATGTGTCCCCCTTTTGCTAGTTTCAGCTTGTACTATTTGTAGCAGGAGCAAACAAATTTTGTATGCATCAACAACCAAGTTGATTTCATTTCAGAAAACTAGAGTTGTGTTTCATCTGCTCATTCAGGCATGGAGAAGGATACACAGAAGCTAAAGATTGCCAGCTTCAGTTACATATAAGTCAAAATTTCAGGGGCCCTCATTCTGCCATCTTAACAAAACCTGCAAGAACACTACCACCATCCCATACATGCACAAATGACGATTCATTAGAAAGCAATGCCTAAGACATGCCAAATTTAACATATAAATTACAACAAATGCTACGTCCAGTGGCCGGTTTAAATGTCCAGATTGGAATTAAAATTACTACCATTTTATTTTGTTCTGTTCCTCACTTGATGATGATGTATTTCAAATGCCTTTATGGACAATCAGGTAGTAGTTAGAATCATTGTCTCACAGTGACAAGTTTGGAACTAAAGCACTCAAGTTTGACTCATGCATTTATGAACTCAAGTCTGGGTCATGCATTTCTGAACAATTTACAAGCAATTTACAAGTCTGAACAATTTACAAGCATTTCTCGCCCTTTCACAAGAAATTTACAAGTCTGAACAATTACAAACATTTCTGATCCTAACACCTGCATCCTGCTGCAAATAACACCTTACATGTTGAACATGGCTATCTTCACCACAGCTATAAAAAATATATGGGCTGCCAGGCTCTATCTTCATCACAGCAGCACAAGTGACAATAGTGTGATCATTTGTGTAAGGCATGAACCGTACTTGGAACACATTATCATCATGACCTGAATGAAATTCCAACTTTACCACGCCAGTATCCTAGTTCCAGTGTCCCACAACATCACCATCTGGTCATCAGAGCCTGATACGAGTGTGTCACCATCCACATTGAAGCCCAGCATGTGCTGGTTGAGCTTCCTGTGAAGCTGGAGGTGCAGTACAAGGTCCTGCATGGAAATCACATTAATAGCAAACAACAAATACATCTACCATTCATTTATCCTATCCTGGTGCTAAAGAACATGCTAAAAGCAGCTCGCATCGAGCTATTCAAGGGTTCTTCTGGATTCTCAAAAAAAAAAAAGGGTTCTTCTTCTTAACACGGAATCAATTCAGCTAAACGTTATGCTCCTCTGCTAGTCAATTCTCCACCCACAGTTGCAACATCATTACTAACACGCCCATCATCACAAGCTCACCAGTCACCACCGATCAACTGCCAAAGTGAACGGGGAGGGCGGCGAGGTGGCTGTGTTCCCGCTCCTCCGCGTCCTCGACGTCGAGTCCGCGAGCAACCACGGCAACAATGACGGCGGCTCCGACCTCGCCCTACCGCATCGCCGCAGACGTCGCGCCGGTGAACCGCGTCGCGTGCAGGCACGACGGACCGTCGTCTCAAAGCGCAACCTAAGAAATACTACTAGTAGTAGTACTATGTACAGCTGCTGCACGCCTCCAGCCGGCCGCCCTGCACCTCCGACGCCGACGAGGCCGCCAGAAGTGAAAGGGCCTGCCAGAACTCGCAGATCTGGAGGCGCTCCCCATTTTCCTTGCTCTCTCCTGTAGCTCACCCGATTAGGGATTTGGGGGAACAGTTTCGAGCCGAGCTGCGCTGGGTGAGGCACAGGAGCCGATCTCGGCTGGGAGCCGAGTCTAGAGACGAGCGCTGTGACCTGTGAGGAGGAGCCGCTGCGCGTGATCCGCCCGATCCAGAGGTTGGCTACGCGTCTGGCATCGGCATAGGGTATGCACAGGGCCTCCTTTGTAACCCGGATGCACCGAATTTTTTTTCCCATTCCTGCACCACTGCCGCCGTGCCGCAGGCAAATATCTAGAATCTTTGTGGTATATTTTGCGGTACGTTGTCTGAAGATTCTCAAGGAGTAAATTTTCTCCGCAATTGTTAGAAAAAAAAAATCTCTGCAATGTTCGATAGCGTTGATCATATCGCAATCCTAGCAATAAACACGATGATGATATTAATGGCATCTCATTGGAATCTTGACTCGTATGCATCTGTTTTATGCTCTGCTATTTTAGAACTCATTCCTGCACCACTGCCGTCGTGCACTGGTTAGAAAGCAGAAACGTGCTAGTACGGAGTACTGCCTAATCCCAAGCCTGCCAAAAGCACCCCCAGATTCCCAAAGGAGTCCTCGCCAGTTGCCGGTCGCCACACATGGCGTCCTCCGCCGGCGAGACGCTGCTCCCCGGGGAGGACGGCAGCCGCCGGAGGCAGCTCATCCCGCCAAACATCCGCCTGAAGACGTCGGTGTGGTCGGAGCTGGGCGGCGCGGTGGGCGACCTGGGCACCTACATCCCCATCGTGCTGGCGCTGTCCCTGGCATCGCACCTCGACCTCGGCACCACGCTCATCTTCACCGCGCTCTACAACTTCGCGACCGGCCTCCTCTTCGGCATCCCCATGCCCGTCCAGCCCATGAAGTCCATCGCCGCCGTCGCGCTCTCCTCCGCGCACCTCACCGTCCCGCAGATCATGTCCGCCGGCCTCGCCGTCGCCGCCGTGCTGCTCTTCCTCGGCGCCACCGGGCTTATGACCTCCCTCTACCGCCTCCTGCCCCTCCCCGTCGTTCGCGGCATCCAGCTCTCGCAGGGCCTCTCCTTCGCCTTCACCGCCGTCAAGTACATCCGCTACGTCCAGGACTTCTCCCGCTCCTCCTCTGCCTCCACCGCCGTGCCGCGCCCCCTCCTCAGCCTCGACGGCCTCATTCTCGCGCTCACCGCGCTACTGTTCATCATCCTCGCCACCGGCTCGGGCGACGACGACGACGGGGGCGAGGACGCCGGCGGCGGCGGCGCGAACCGTCGCCGCACCTGCGGCCGCGTCCCGGCGGCGCTGATTGTGTTCGTTCTTGGCCTCGTACTCTGTTTCGTTCGTGACCCGTCGATCGTGCAAGGTCTCCGCTTCGGGCCGGCGCCGTTGGCGCTGGTCAAGATCACATGGCGTGACTTCAAGATCGGGTTCTGGGAAGGCGCCGTGCCGCAGCTGCCGCTGTCCGTGCTGAACTCGGTGATCGCCGTGTGCAAGCTCTCGTCGGACCTGTTCCCCGAGCGGGCGGAGCTCTCGCCGGCGCGGGTGTCGGTGAGCGTCGGGCTCATGAACTTCGTTGGCTGCTGGTTCGGTGCCATGCCGTGCTGCCACGGCGCCGGCGGGCTGGCGGGGCAATACCGGTTCGGCGGCCGGAGCGGCGCGTCCGTGGTGTTCCTGGCCATCGGCAAGCTGGTGCTCGGGCTGGTGTTCGGCAACTCGTTCGTCACCATCCTTGGGCAGTTCCCGATCGGCATACTGGGAGTCATGCTCCTCTTTTCCGGCATCGAGCTCGCCATGGCGTCGCGCGACATGGGGAGCAAGGAGGAGTCGTTCGTCATGCTCGTCTGCGCCGGCGTGTCGCTCACGGGCTCGAGTGCCGCGCTCGGGTTTATCGCGGGCCTTGTTCTGTACCTGCTGCTGCGCCTCCGGGAGGTGGACTACCGTGGACTGGTGGGTCGATTGGGCGCGGGGCGGCGACGACCGGCGAACAAGGCTGGGGAAGATGGTGCTAGAGGTGCTTGATGGTGAATTTATTACATATTGCCGTTGATTTCAACGCTTTCGGATAATGAATTTCTCTAGGGTGCCCGCTACATTTTACCTAATGAGTGAGATATCTCCGCATTTTTCGGTGCTAGATTTATGTAAAATTTAATAAACATTTTACATATATAGTCTATATTACAAATAGATTTGCGCATTTGCTAATTATCGGACGATTAATTTTTAGAGAAGTCTAAGTCGATTTTCTCACATAACTAGATGTTTCTGTTAAATCTTTTATGTGCCATATGTGGAAGTCAGATGACTCATATACTATTAGTCGCCTGATGTCAATCCGGTTTAGATTTGATACGTGGTTGCTTTGCCAATGGTAATGCTTGGTCTCACTTAATTTTAATTCAATGAATATGATATAACTATTAGTCTTGTTTGGTATACATTTATAATCTGGAGTTTGATCATGAATTCATTACAAATCGCAGTTGATTTTGATGCATTTGCATAATGAATTATTCCGGGGTGTGATGTCCACTAAATTATGTTCGCATTTTCTCCGCCAGACATGTTAAAATTTAATAAACATTTTACATATAATAGGATTCATAATTATATTGACCATGAAAAACTATAATACAGTCGATCTATATCGCAAATCCAGCATAGTTAGATTTTATTCGTGGTTGTATTAATCGTCCATGCTAAGGTCTAGTCTCAATTAATTTTAATCCAATGGATATATTAATAACTACTCTTCTAAGGTATACACTATTATAATTTGGATCTATATATGCTTGATGATGAAATCGTTACAAATTGCTGTTGATTTCAACGCTTTTGGATAATGGTTTGTTCCAGGGTGTCCACTACAGTTTAATGTGAATGAGCGATGTCTCGCTCATTTGCATGTTGATCTATTATATAATTAAAAGGAAAGAGTATAACATGATGATCTGTTATTACGCCCCTAAAGGATGAGTTAAAATAAAAAAATTCATACAATGTAGTTAATGATGTCAGATGTTATGATAACGTCAAAACAATATAGACAAGAAAAAATATTCGGTGCAAAGGACTTTTTGGTGCACAAGTGTAAAAACTTACAATGGTCCCTTGAATCTAACTTGAGCGGTTCAGATGCAATGAGGTGGAACTCCACTCTCCCACTTATGCACTTGTGCGCAAAACCTTGATGATTGTTTTCCATGTTCCCATGGTTTAGCTGGTCCATCGAGATGAGATCAAATGGCTAAAAGAATAGTTGTTTGCACTTGTGCACTGGAAGTATTTTGCACCGAATATTTTTTCGTATAGACAATAGTAAACAGACCACAAACTAGCTGTTAAAATCAATTAGTAAGTAGAACGAAGATGAAAAATCTAACAGTTGGTTCTAGTGTGACTAGCTAACAGAAAGTGAAACCAAGTAAGAGGATTGAATTGATACAAAACGACGCTTACTCGGTTTGTACTTGGAAACCTATCAAAATTAAGAATACGTTGAAACTATTCAGGCTAGACCTAATATGATGAGAATAGGATAATATAAAACGGACGGGTAAGAGTATACTTCACGCGGCCATATGGCCTGATATTTATACACACGTAGGCCAACACCCCCATCATCTTCGTGTGACCATCACGGAAACCATTATATCTATTTCTATTTCATTTCATGTTTCCAATACAAACTCTACTTCCTTGAGCCCATTGCCACCGTCTTTAATCTTTCCTTAATCTATTCAATTTCGGCCCACACAAGCCGAAAAAAAAAATCTTCAGATTCTTCCGGAACTCCGTCCCAATTTTGGCATTAACACAGATGTATTGGGCTGCTCCAGACTCCAGTTACGATCTTGCTCCAGTAGTAACAATCTTGTGACTAACAATTTTCTCTTTCTTTGTATCACTGTATAAGTGATGATGCAACAATTTTTGCTTATGTATATAATCTCCTTTCCTCATGTATTCAGTAAAGTGTCGTACCTTTGCAATGTCTAAGATTCAAAATTGGTGAGTTAATATAATTTCAATCTGGACATTGCTGCAGGTTATAGCTTATCTGGATTCTGAAATTGTTCAAAATAGTAAAGAATGAAAAGAATTTCAATTTGTACATTGCTGCAGGTTATAGACATTTCTGAGTTTTAAAATTGTTCAGTGAATGGGAGCCTGATGGCTTTAATGTCATGACCAGATTACTGTCATGATTCAATTTCAATGAATGTCATGCCTAGATGGAGGTATGGTTGCTCTGGATGCAAGTCAGTAATATAGACAACGGGAAATCAACTGAAAACACACGGTGAGAAGCTCTCTCTTTGGGAGAGCACGGATGGTTTTAAGATACATCCACATTCTGAATACACGTTCATACATGTAGAAATCCAGCTATATAAGTTCAATCCAGCTATATCCTGCTAATTTGAGCTAAAATTGGATGTACAATCTGAATATAAGTTCGGTGCTGCTGCTCTTTGACTTTTTTCGAAAAATGGCTTGGAAGCCTTTTTCTTTAGGAGAAAAATACAGGAAAAGGAACTCAAACACAACTGCAGCAAAATGTTGCCACCTCGGCTAGAAGCCAAAAAACAACACCCCACCAACATCAACCCAACATTTACAACGCTAGCGGTGAACCAATTCGAACAAACCGGACCTCTCTCTCGAGCAACAACGACCTAGCTACCACAATAGACACTCTAGGAGCGAACAACAGCACGGAAGAGCCACAACAACACTTTCAACAAGGGAACGATTACGAGGTTGCCGCTATCATCCGTCCACAACAAGGTTTTCACCCTAGACGAAGGATCGACTTCGGTAGTGCCACCAAGGGGAGAAACGACGCAAGAAGGTCGTTGCCACCTCCAGTCAAGCGTTGAGCTTGACAAGGTTTTCACACGGTGTTTTCTCGCCCCCACAATGCTGCAAGAAGAGGTAGAACATCAGCGTGAACACCGGGCTGCTCTTTGACTTCAATTCCGAAGTTCTCAACAGAACAAATCCTACAAGCTCAAAAACAATAGACGGCGACGTTGCTAAGCCAACAAAGGTCATCCCTATGGTGCACCTTCAAGCGTGGCATGATGAAGGATGAGGGTTGCAAGGCTGAGACCCTACTACTGATGCCATGACATGGCACACTGAGAAGGGCGATGTGGAGGAGTCCTTCCCAATATGGTGACTCCAAACATGCAACGCAGCAGATACCCTTTTGTTGGCTTCACTGTGGCAGAAAAATGGAGAGGGCTCCCGGGCAAAGAATAGGATGGTGACCAACGGCGAGATAAGGCACGGGGATGGGCTGCACGACACTTGGTGGTGGTTCGATGGAGAAGTGAGCTAGTGCTAGGGACTCGAGGGTGCGAGAGAGGCCGATCACATGGAGGTAGGTGGCTATAATATCTAAAGTTGTCAAACTTTTCAAAATTTTATCAAATTGAAAGAACGAGACAAATGAAATTCACAAATTACAAACTTAAACTCATTTTGGCCTTGGGTTTGTTGTTTGGGCCGCACATAGGCCCACTTACTGGCCCAACTCCCTCCTTTACTCTCCCCTCACTCTACTCTCTCATGTCAGCTAGGGGTGGGCATTCGGTATTTTCGGTTCGGCGTTTTTGGTATTTATAAATTTCAGTCATTGAGATTTGGGTACTGAAAATTTACAGAACAAAACTCCAACCGAAACCGAAATGCTGAAATAATTCGGTTTCGGTGTTTGGTATTTCGGTACCGATGGGGGAAAGGTCGCGAAGACACTGACCGAGGGCGAGAAGACGGTGTTGGGCCAGGTGTCGACGGGGAGGTGCCGAAGCCGTTGGGCTGACAAGCACGAAGCCGGAGGTGCTGAAGGTGTTGAGGTCGTCCAGGGCGACCACGAAGTTGTCGGCGAGGATAGAGACGGAGACAACAACGCCCGCCACCTCCGCCCTTGCCACCGTGCGCATGGCTGGAAGCGGAGTGGAGGAGAGAAGCTCGCCGAACGGCGGAGTAGAGGAGGAGAGGGGCGCGGAGGCGGGAGGCGGCTGGGGACGCGGAGGCGGGCGACGGCTGGGTGACTGGGGGATAGGGATGGGGAGTTGGGAACGGGAGTTTAGGGTTTGGAGGTAGTATTTGGGCCGAATGGACTAGATGGCAGGCCGACGGCGGGATGGATCAGAGGTGTAGGCACGTTGTTCGGTTTTTTGAGCTCCATACCGAAACCGAACCAAACCGTTTTGGTTTTCTGCAAATTAAAATCGAACCGAATACCAAGTGCCGAAAAAAACCAAAATTTTCGGTATTTTCGGTTCGGTTTGGTTTTTCGGTACCGGTATTTTTTTGCCCACCCTAATGTCGGCTCATCCTCTCTCTCCCCGTGGACGTTGTTCTCTCTCTACCATGTTGTCCACATATCTCTTGCATGGCATCGTGTCACTTGCTCAAGCCGCCAGCACCTCACGACCAGGGGTCGTTGGTGCCGCCCGATCTCCCCACCGAAAAGAGGTCAAAGCGGGCACTGTCTCCCTCCTTCTCTCGCTTTCCACACGAAAGCTCCCCCTCGCCACGTGCATCCACCCCACCACCTCTCAAGCTGTTGTAGCAGTGCCATCTCCACTTAGGTCATATACATTTGATCGAGTAACCAATCTTGTGTCAATGAACCAAAACTCATCGGTTGACACAACTATATTAGTCAATCAATTGATGTGATTGTCGAACTGATGTGAGCGTTGTGGAACTGGGAAATAGGTGTTATGCCGTGTCATCTCGTGGGGATGGATGGGAAAGTGTTTGGAAGTATTGAAAGTGTAGGGTGATGGGCAGGGTGGACCCAGTTGTTATGTGGAGGTGGACTTGCCTGGGTTGGAGTATGGACTCACCCAGACAGCGCATGTACGGGTTATTGGATACATTAGTTGTTATGTGAAGGTGGACTTGGTGGGATTTGAGTATAGACTCATCTAGACTTGGCTGGATGATTCATTGTGTAACCTGATATTTTTATCATATTTTTACATGTTTCATCAGTTATTTTTGCATGTTCTAACTTTTTTTTCACACATTCTAACAATGGAAAACGTGTAGATTTGGTCCTCCAACTATACTCGTCGGACCGCTTTGGTCCCCGAACACAATACCGGACTTGTTAGATCCTTGAACTCTCAAAACCGAACTTAGCTAGTCCTTTGACCGGTCAAAACGGTGGTTTTAAGGTTTTCACTGACGCCGATGTGGCAGATTTCTTCTGCGTGGACGCCATTTGGGGCTACCACATCGTTACCACATGGCTGCTACATCAGCAAAAGTATGCCAGATCTGCCACGTAAGCTGCCACTCTGCCTAAAACCACCGTTTTGACCAATCAAAGGACTAGCCAAGTCCGGTTTTAAGAATTCAAGGACCTAACAAGTCCGGTATTGCTGTTCAGGGACCAAAGTGGTCCGACGGATATAATTGAGGAACCAAATCGACATTTTTTTTCTTTTTTTGTTATCATGTTTCAACACTGATTGCTATATTTCAACAGGTTTCATCAATTCTTTTGTCATGTTGCATTAGCTTTTTTTTGGCATGTTTCAACGATTTTGTTGAAATGTTTCAATAATTGGTTTGTTTTTTTTATGACAATATGTTGCAAGTTTCAACGATACAATATGTATGTTCCAGTAGCATATTGTATATGTTGGTGATTGATAAGTGGCCCATCCCGGGATAGGCCTTGGGCTGATTCCGTACCGGCCCACCACACGTACAAAAGGTCCCGAAGGCCACCTTTAGCCATACCAAAGGAAGCGTCTAGCCCGCCAGGGTCTTCCCCGGGCTTGACCAGGTCAAAAGCCGCGCCCCAGCAGGCGCCGCGTACCTCCCGGGCTATCCTTAGCCCGAGAGAAGGTCCCGGGGACAGTCCGCCTGTCCATGGGTAGATGGCGACAGCTATCATGGCCCACCACCTTTTTTCCCCGGCCTTGACTGGGAAGAACTGTATCTCCCCGGGAACCAGCGGCCCGGGGAGAGGCGCGCGGGCAGTCCGGTTTGTCGTTTGCCTCCTTTGGCAGGTGGCGACGGTTGTTATACTACGCGACGCCCCCAACCGGCGGCGCGAGGATGGCTCGATCCAGCAATGATATCTTGGGGATAAAGGGAAGGTGCTTTCTCCCTAAAGCACGATTCTTTCCCATATCGGCACTCCAAGACAGACATGTGTCCAGTACTAACCTGACCAGCTTCTCCCTGCAGGCTTCGGACCAGACAGAACCCCAGAATGAGACAAGGGCACCGCCGCTAAAGCAGAGATGGGCGAGGGGCCTGCCGTATCAGCTCCGGGCGACCCGGGCGACTCACCACGCCTATAAAAGGAGGATCCCTGGGCGTTCGAAGGGATCAGGCAATCACCCAAGCAACACACGCATCCGAAGCTTCCGTAGCAGTAGCCGTGGTCCTTAGTCGCCACCTTTGTAAGCTAGGGATCGGTGCCTTCAAGCCCGGTCTCGGCACCCTTGTATTGTTTTTCACCGCATAATCAACAAGAACTGGAGTAGAGCTATTACCCGGCAGTGGGGGCTCGAACCAGGGTAAATCACTCGTGTCTTCACGGTTTGTGTTCTTTCCTTCCTTCTTCTTCCCCCTGCTCTTTCCCTGACCGCACGAAGGACTTGTACCCAGATTGCCAAGTCGCACCAGGCCTTGTCCAGGAAGACTAGTGTGGCCTGAGCCCCCGTGAGCTTGGCCGCCGCCCCAGGCTATTGAGAAGGGTGGTCATTGGGCCTCACACCAACTATAAATTTGTCTGCCGGTCAATGGATTCGCTGCTCTTCAGGAGCGCATTTTCCATACACCGACAGTATATGTTCAGAATAAGTTGAAACTGTTTGAAACATGCATATGATTTTTTTCATTAAATCAGACATCCGATCTGTAGTCGCTCCCGCAACGAAATACGGAGGTCGGAGGATGGGCGTGGCGGTGGCTAACGCGACAAGTCTTTACCTAATAATAAAGAGAATAGAGTTTCCACTTCAGTTTTCTTCGTCCGTCACTTCGATAAAATTACCCACCAATGCCACCGCTCCGATCTCGGTCGTCCATCACTCCATCAACATCCACAAATCGAGTCCAAAACCCTAGCCCACCCTGGCCTCACTCTCCCCCGCCCCCGCCCCCGCCCCCCAGCTCTCGCCGCCGCTCGGCCCGTCTCCCTCTCGTCCTCCTCGCCGTCGCCAATGGCCTTCGCCGGCGGCGCCCCAGCCGCAGCCGTAGCCGCAGCCGTCGAACCGTAACCCCATCTCGAAGCAAACGCGCTCGCGCCGGAGCCCGGCCCTGGGATGGAGCGGCCGCCCTGCTGGTTGGTGCCGCCCGCCGCTAGATCTATGCTCGCTCGGCGTCAGATCTGCGTGTCGCGGGCTCCAGCATGCGGGATCTCTGGGTAGCACCCCTGCTGGGTCGGGTGGCCATCTGGTTGCCGGATCTCGCTCCAGTTGCCGAGCGATGGCGCCTTGGAGTTGGAATCACGTATGACATATGGTGTGTGAGCAAGAGCAACTCCAATGAGGAGGGACGGCCCTGCTAACCTTGTGAAATTCAGCGCCATCGATGTGGTAGCCTGCTCCCATGGTTTGGGAGGCAATCCTTTATTACATTGGCGAGCGAACTATTGCTTCTTGTGTAGATTACATTTACTTGGCATTGTGTAGATTACATTTATGTTCAAGCGGTTGCGGCTGGACGACGTCTACGACCGCCGCCGGAGCCCGCCGCAGAACGGGCACGACAACAGGAGGTGAGGTGCTCTCCGCTCGGCCACTCATCAATCGATTGACTCGAGTTCTGTACCAAATGGGTGGTTAGCTTCCAGGATTTTGAGGTTTCATGTGTCTTCGTGTTGCGTTGTGTAGGTATGGGTATGACTACGAGCGAGGTGGAGGCAGAGGCGGGTACGACGGTGATCGGTACCATGGCCGATATCAGAATCGTGCTCCAGGTGAGCGTTTTTCCAGTAGATAGAACTCCCTAGCAATATTTGAATTAAAGGATACAACGAAGCACAGATGCAATGAGATGATGTACTTGTTAAACGTGGTTAACACTAGCACTTGGTAATATTTATGTGTTCTGGAATTTAAAAACCTGAGACTTTGGTGTCAGCGCTATAGCCTGTTCATTCTTGGTGTTCTGGGCATATCTACTAATCAGTTTTCCTGCTTCCATATTGTCGGTACAATGATGAGGGCAGGTTATATTGCACGCATCACGGATTTGTTATCATGGTTCATGTCTTCTTTTTTTCTAAAAAACTCTTTTTATCAATCAAGGAAATTTCTTCTGACAGCTCAAATATCAAATCCAGATTGGCCTGAATTTTATTTTTACATAAAAAGTTTAACTCATTGGCTAAACTGGATCGTCCAATTCTGGTTAGTAAGCTAGAGCAATTGATTAAGGTTTTTCAATCACCGAATTCTGTCTAGATATATACTGAATTATTTGTTAAGATAAAACCAAACAACTATATTATAGTGTTTCACTAATCACTGTTGGATTTACAAATGCTAGTGTTTTAATTATGAAATAAGTATAAAGTCTGGATAACTGTTGTGTCTAATAGATTAACTGCACCTTTAATAATAAGATAGTGAACTCTTCCATGCAAACCATATAAAAAATAACTCTTGTCATTTCATATTTTTAATTTTTTCTATGTATTCATGTTATTATACTTTCATGTTAGGAACCCATGTTCTTGTTTCTTCCGTTCTATTTTTACAAAAAACAAGCTACTGATACATTTTGGGTTTCACATTTGTTCCTCTTGTTTGTATCGTAAAATTGGACATATGAAAATTGAAGTATGATACAAGGGACTTTGAAGAAGCCTCTCAGCTCATGATAGTGAGGTATGTCATTATTGCCTCTATACAAAGGTCTTACCTACTATATGACTATTTAAATTGAGGCTAATATTAATATCGTATAATGTATGCTATACGAAGTTATTACGATGGAGGCGTCCCGCAGAAGGTGTAGAAGAGCGCCTTCCGGTTCTCTGTGTCAGCGACCGCTGATAGTCCAAAGTCAGTGACTTTGATGTTACCGTGCTCGTCGAGGAGGAGGTTCTCGGGCTTGATGTCGCGGTGGTACACTCCAGCCGCGTGGCAGTAGGCGATTGCAGATACGAGTTGCTGAAACAATCGGCGTGCCTCATCCTCAGTGAAGTTGCGCCGAAGGATGTGATTATATAGTGTGCCACCACGAACGTACTCCATGACAAGGAAGATCCGTTTTCGAGTGGCCATCACGTCGTTCCCTATAAATTGCGCAACCTATTACTTGCGCAAAAACTTATAGGGACAGAAACTCCGTCTCGTCCCTGGTTATTTTTTATGCACGTTCCCTATAAATTGCGCAACCTATTACTTGCGCAAAAACTTATAGGGACAGAAACTCCGTCTCGTCCCTGGTTATTTTTTATGCACGTTCCCTATAAATTGCGCAACCTATTACTTGCGCAAAAACTTATAGGGACAGAAACTCCGTCTCGTCCCTGGTTATTTTTTATGCACGTTCCCTATAAATTGCGCAACCTATTACTTGCGCAAAAACTTATAGGGACAGAAACTCCGTCTCGTCCCTGGTTATTTTTTATGCACGTTCCCTATAAATTGCGCAACCTATTACTTGCGCAAAAACTTATAGGGACAGAAACTCCGTCTCGTCCCTGGTTATTTTTTATGCACGTTCCCTATAAATTGCGCAACCTATTACTTGCGCAAAAACTTATAGGGACAGAAACTCCGTCTCGTCCCTGGTTATTTTTTATGCACGTTCCCTATAAATTGCGCAACCTATTACTTGCGCAAAAACTTATAGGGACAGAAACTCCGCGTTCTGGGGCGTTTTTGAGGAATACGAATTTGCCGAAACCGACGTTGTCAGTCGCGTTTGGGCGTAGCTTTTTGAGATCTTTCCAACGAGTGCTCGTGCAGCCAAAACGGAGTTCGTATGCAAAAGTTATGGTCATTTTGTTGAATCGGTTCCCAACGAGTTCTTTTGCGAGTACCAGGATGGGTGACCTCCTGGGAAGTCCTCGTGTTGCATCCCTTGTTTTTTGAACAACTTTTTGTCGTTCGAGGGAGCGATTTATGCCGCTCCGGCGCCGCCGCGGCAGAATAGGAAAGGTAAAGTGTAACACACGGGAAGAAAAAACAGGGACACTAACCGGCGGGCCCACCCGTTCCATGATGCGGGGCGCGTGGGCCCGGGAGCGATTGGGCCGGTGCGCGCCCTCGAGAGGTGGCCGGAAGGACGACGCGCACAAGGGGCCAGGGAGATCGGGCGGGCACAAGGAGGGAGTGAGAGGGAGACGGGGGACGCGCTGCATAAGATGGGAAACGGCATAGGTCATGTTGGATAAATCTTTTTTGTGGGGCAATTTTCTGTACTCTAGGATGAACACGAACAGATCTAAAACTAAGGATAGATGTTCTCACCAGGCAACCGTCGCTCTGATACCAAATGATGGGGACACGGGGGAGGCCCGATCTTCTGGTGAGACTCGAGGGGATAATTTCGATCTGGTCGGAGAGGCGACCTTGACGATCCGGCTACCAACCTCGCAAGGATGACAACCCGGCAATCGCTAAACCACCAAACCTGCTCGTTATCAACCACGCCAAGAACGCGATTGACCTGACCACGAAGGTCGTTTCCTGCAAGCGATCGAAGAACAAGCAAGAAACAAGATAAACACAATCTAAAATTGCAAATATGGATGAAGCACTTGGATAAATTTGAGTTTCGATAACTCGACTCGGGTGGTCTAGTCGACACACGCAAATTCGAGGGGGGACGCACTCGGGGTCTACCAACACACAACCAAACCTAAGCAAATATGATGACGGCGGCTAGTTTTTATGGTGGGGGGGGACGACGTACAAAGGGGTGGAGGCCAAGGTGGAGGACGTTCTAGGGTTTCTCCCCACGTCCTCAACCTGCGCCTAGGCTCCTCCGTCAATTTACAAGGCCCACGGCCAAAAGAAAAGAGTCACGACACTTGGCAGATTTGAACCACTGGATTATTTTGCAATTTCCCAATGATCTAGAATGCATTTTTCCATGGGTCCAGATGCGTTGGAAAGCTTATCTCCAAACCTTTCCAGAATGTCCTCATTCGCCTCATTTGAACCTCGTATGTGGCCTGGGCATCGGTTTAAAGGCAGGGTGGTCGCTGATGGCCGTACCGGGCCTCCGGGAGAGTTGGGCTTGCACTTGGCCTTGCTTGAACGTGGGAGATGCTCTTAGGCCTTGATGATATAGTGTTTAACCTCCCCCATTGATGGCTTGAATAGCTTGGCCAAAGGATTGAAGCCCTCTTGGTGTTCTTCGTCATCATGTCGTCGCAGCGTTTCAGCGCGTCGATGTGGCATGGATGTAGACGACATCAACAGCGTTGTAGTGGTAGAAGAGAGAGGCATCGTGTACGCATCCATCCTTGTCATGTCCTCATCATCAACATCGTCTCCCGCCACGCCGGCACCGTCAAGCCCCGCTTGGTCTCCTTCGGCTACGTGCCCCCCGTAAGGGCAATCCCCTAGTCACAGTCTCCCCTCCACCCTACCAATTAAAACTCTACAGTGTTCCGGTGTTAGTCTCGTTTGGCTGAGGATCGTGTGTCGTTGTGTCTGGTGTAGAAGTGGATTTGGAGGTGGAAGATGAAGACACGGAGAATCTTGAAATTTCTGAAGATTGGTTAGTTGGAGGATCAAGTTCGGTGTTAAGGTCCGGCCAGGAGCGCTTAGACCATGACGACGAGCTGTATCCTTCCCTTTGTTTAATATTTTTAACAGTTTGATTTTTGGTTTTGTTGGGTGCGATCTATGATTGAACTGATGGAGTGAGTTGATACTGCATATCTAGTTAACTAAGCTCTGAATTGTATGTAGCAATTTGTGTCTTGTTGTTGGGATGCATTTTGTAAATTTATTTAAGTAGCTTATTTTGTTCAATTCTCATTAATTGTTACTATTTGTTCCTTTTGTTCTATGAATCTTCTATTTTCATGTTGCCGTACCAGTATTTGGGACCAGCTGTACATTAGCGTTTTAGACAGTTTAGGGACACTGTTTCTGATGAGCTTGACAATACTATATATCAAGTGTGAACTTTGATTGTTAAGGGTTTCCATTTTGTCAGAACAAAAGGGTGCAATCCTTCTGGTTTATCTAGGGGAGATTTATCTTTGTTTGAGTCACCAATAATATATTTTGATGTTTCAAGACCGGTGCACTTCATTGCACCGTTCAATTTTATGCTTTGTATCTATCTTGGTTAATGATTTGTGTAATGGACCCACAACTTATTGAGTTCTTTCTTGACTGCCGGTAAGATCTGAGGACTCCATGTCATTAAAGAATCTTGGGTTTTCAGATGCTTTTTTAGCTACTCTGTCCTCTCAAGGTATGATACGCGCACAATCTTTGCTACAGTAGTTTTTGTATGCAGTAGTATTCCTTGCTGCTGATACTTTGTGGAATATGAATATCAATAATTTGTTTGAGATTTTGCAGATAACGATATTTTTGGAAGCCCAATGAAGTTTTACAAGAAACCTGAAAGGTTAATCAAGAACTATAGACGTAGGCTATTGATATCCCTTTCATGTTCAGCGTCAACCCCTTCCATGGCAGTGGCGGCCGTCGGCGTCGAGGTCCGTGGCGGTGGCGGCGAGCTCTGTGGCAGGGGAGGCCAGCGGCGGCGGGCTCCGTGGCGAGCTCCGTTTGCACATGAATGGGATTGCTTGTCAGATGGTGCTTGTATGCTCCATGGCATCTACTGATTAGAAAATGGATATAATCATCTAGGAGACTGGGAGAGATCATTTGTTCTTTTTTATATCAATAAAAGGAGCTCATGGAAAAGTATTTGTTGCTGAACCATGCTTTGGTTTCTTGTAATGTATTCTAGGCATATTGTTACTAAGGGAAGATTTTTTTTTTCTTGAAATGTATTTGCTGCTGAACCAAGGAGGCGGGATACTTGTAGTTGTACAATATGATTTTCATTGGAAGTGTATAGAGAGGTGCTTACAAATGGCTGCATGTTATGTGGCAAAGAGAGTGCAGGGAATTTAATTCAATTATTTAGCATGTATCAGTCTAAACGTCAATGATGAAGATATATGAATGGTTACTTTTGTGAAATGGAGATCTTGAATAGTCATCCAATACATGTTTCAATTCATTCATTAAGTGCAACAAAAATGAAACCTTCAGTTCTGAAAATTTGATATGCTCCCCAGTTGCTTGTCCAGGACATGATGTTTTAATTCAGAGAACTCAAACTGTTTTTACGACGAACATACAAGGATTCCATTTCAAAATTGTCATGCATACAAGGTACAAGGTACATGACTTGATTTCGAACAAATCTGAACAGGCTTTACAAGGATAAAAAATTTACAAGGACTGCATATGCATTGGGAAAACCTTCATCTCAGCAGTAAAGATGAGAAATTTACAAGGACTAGGTGCATCTGGGAAGCAACAACAGCTCCTCCTAGAAATAAGCCGAAGCGGCGGCGACGGAATCCAGCAGCGGTGCTCCTTGCCTGCACATCGAACCGCGTGGAGAAGAGCGGGCCGTCGCCGCCTCAATGCGAGGATGCCCCGCCGCCGCCGCCACTGTGGTTGGAGGGATGATGGGCGTCGCCGCCTGTGCATGTTGGAGGAGATGGAACGGGAGCAGCGCGCGAGCCTGGACGGCAAATGCGAGCGCAGTCGATGCGGTGGGGAATCGGGGAAGGGGGAGGGCCTGGGCGCACGCAGCACGTGGAGATCAGTGAGGGGCCACGTGTCGGCCGTCGAGAGCGGGTCCGCACCACCTCCTAGGTGCGGATGGTCCGCATAGAATTTCTTTCTCACGATACAAAAAGCTATGTTGGGACTTCTTAAATATTGATGCTAGCTCATTGAGTCCCACGATTACTGTTGCCCAATATTCCATGGGTCATGTTGTGGTCCGAATAAGTTAATCGTTGCTGTGGTGGCTACCCATGGAACCTTTAATTGAAATCTATAAACCCCAGAAAAGACCGTTTCTGTAGCGAGTCGCCCTCACAAAACACCAACGAATTAGAAATAAAATGGTGCTTTCATTTAAATTTTGCAATGCACTAATTCAAATTTGTAAGAGATGTTTTTCAACGTCTTTCAGTACTCTGATTCAAATGTTACATAATGTTTTTTGATGTTTGAACGCTTATTTTTCAATGTTTAAGCGCTTACTTTTCAATGTTGCAACCACTGGTTTAACATACTGCAACATTATTTCATTTGGTGTGGCAATTTTATTTTAAAAATACTGTAATTAACGTATTATAACTTCCGTATTACGTAGCAATCAATTGCTACAACATTTGATGTATCGGATAGGGGTGGAAACGAGCCGAGCCGAGCCTGGCTCGGCCGAGCTCGGTCAAAAACGAGCCGAGCCCGAGCCGGCCCGCTATTTTGGCGAGCCCCAAAAGTGGGCTCGGCTCGAGCCCGGTAACACCTCCGAGTCGAGCCGAGCCTGTCCGAGCCGAGTCGAGCCCGAGCCACGAGCCAAAGGCGTTTCACGTTCAAAATATGACAACGAGCCGAGCCGAGCCAGACCGAGCTCTGTCAGAAACGAGCCGAGCCCGAGCCGGCTCGCTATTTTCCCGAGCCCTAAAAGTCGGCTCGGCTCGAGCTCGGAAGCACCTCCGAGCCGAGCCGAGCCGAGCCCGAGCCGAGCCGCGAGCTATTTTTCCAGCCCTAGTATCGGACGTCCCATGCGTTCCAATCCTTCCTTAAAAGTTTCCGAAAATCAGCTTCTTGCGCTCTCTCAACAGGGCGAGGCCGCGGTCCCTTGGGCTTGGGCCAACTGGGTTTAGGAGGCAAATCCCCGGATCAATGCCCTTTCTCGGCCGGCCATGTGGAAATTCACCCATTACCAACCACAATTTCATTTTATTTTTTAAAAAAAATTAGATATATATCATTGTAAAGTCATCGTTTTCAAGATTTATCAATATCAAAATGATTTATGTGGTGCATACTATTATAAAATCGGATTTCTTCGATATATACCATTATAACGTTGTTAAGTCCTCTTTAAAAAAAATAACGTTGTTAAGTCTAAACTACCCCTAATCCTTTCTGCTAATTCTTCCTCCTCCTTTCAAATCCTTCTTCAGCTAACTCTTCCTAATTTGAATTTTTTTACTATTAGCCCTAAAAAAATTTGGCATACCAAAAAATGCCCAATATTTATACCTAATTTTAAAAATACCCCTAGACGCCCCGGGACTAGGCGCCCTGACCAGTGGCGCCAAGGGCCAGGCGCCCTGGCCGGGAGCGCCTAGGTGCCAGGGCGCCCTGGCCGATGGAGCCAAGGGCCAGGCGCCCTGGACGGCAGTGCCTAGGTGCCCGCCGAGGGTGCCGAGGGGCCAGGCCTGTATTGTCTTCTTCCCTGCCTCCAATTGTATTTTTCGTCCGCATTAGTCTCTCTCCTTTTTTTTCATCGGATTCTTGAGCACTACCCATCCAGAGATGATTTAAAGAAAAAAATTGGACCATCCCTTCCTGTCTGCCATGTGATGTCACTTCGGATTCCTGCAGTTGCTCATTTCAAGGTGAATTAAAGAAACTGACTGCACTGCTGCGCCATCACTTCCTGTCTGCCACACTCGCAAGTAGACCTTTGTCGTAACGTGTTTTGCTAATAATCAATAATTAGGAATGAATTAATTAGATGATTTTGATGATGTAATGGACACACGCTCGGCTATAAAAAGGGGAGCGGTGCTCGATTCGCAAGCAAGTTATTCAGATGAGCAGAGTGTTGTAAGCACTTCACTTTAGAAACAACCTCTGTCCACGAATAGAGTGACATGGAGTTTCCATTGCCACCAAGGGAGTATGTATTTGAATCTGCCCAAAGAGATGTTCAGCCGCCCATGTGTCTCTGCGGAAGTCTTTGCATTTTAAAAATGTCTCAAGACATGTTTTACACTTATGGGAAACGGTATCGGATGTGCGCAAACTATGTGCACGACCGAACACCCGAGATGGAGAGGAAGGCAAAGTACCCTGTAAGTTACTTCTTACTTATTTGTTTCATAACGAACATATAGACGCAAAAGCTAACTTCAATCTTATTAGCCTCCATTGTGCGAGTTTGTGCAATATTTGGACACGGAGCAGACTCCTGACCAGGAGCGGCAGATGCAAAAAGAGGCGGCGAGGCGCCGGGCTAGGACCGAGGAACGGTGGCAAGACGCTCTCACGGAAGAAAGAAACAAGCTTGCGAGAGAAGAGTTTCAAGCACAGCGCGAATCTGACCGTCAACGGCAGTTGAATGATCGTGATGCAGACCGTGCCAAAAAGCGCGAGAGGGCTGCTAGAGCCAGGGAAGCAGGACCTAGCGCGTTTGCGAAGGAGAAATACCCTGCTGCACCCAGTAAAATGATTATCGTGTAGAACAACTATGTTTTAATATCTCCTAAAACATATAGATTTAGTTACGATGCGCTAATATGAAAAATTGTTTCATGCATCACACGTGCCATGACTTGTATCATGTTAATCATAATGTTTTATTATTTAATCACCGGTTCTAAAAAACCATAAAATTTGACGGTGACAACCAGACATGATAGGACAAGGTAAAATGACCCTCCGTTTTTTGTGACTTCGATCGGAATACAAATATGCGTGCATTTAAGACATTTGATTTGAAAAATGACATAAATGCATCATCAAATACTGCATGAATGGTTTTGTTCGAAGTCTGGGTCTTTGATGTGCTCGTACTCCTTCCGAAATTTCTTTTGTCTGTAGCACACTAGTTCGTTCAGACTGTCGAGGTAGTGACATCCACAAAGACATGTAAAATTGGTGCATGGGGGTTCACCTCATATTGCGGGTCAAGTACTAATTGTCTTCGCTGCCACTCTATCTCTTGTGCACTTAGTAGACCATTTACTCGGTGCTCTAACTGTTGTATTTTCCATGCAGACAGTCTATGTATGTCGATGCAGCCATGGGATATGGATCATCCATTCATTTGTAAAGCCACAATCCTGTATACGTAATAAGATTAATTTTTTAAACAAAGTGTTGGAGTATCCATGGGGTATGTATCATCCATCCATTCGAGTATATTCCCAATAACCTTTTTGTAACGTAATAAGATTAATTTTGATTGTATACACACCTCAAACATGGGACATCGGTAAAACCTACGGCCCGTAAAACCATCTGCAACACAATAAAAAATCTGCACAACTGTGTCGACCCTGTGGAGGCATTTCAGCCATCCTCTAAAGAACTCGGGATCTCTAAGCATCGTAGGATTTGTGTTGTAGTGAGCTCTCAATACGACCGACAAATCTTCAGAGGGTGCGTGTGCTTGAACTCCTAGGCCATATGAAAGCCACCATCTAGGTGGCACAAATGGATGAGTAGTAGTATGCATATTATCCATATACTACACATAAAGAGAACGATAAAACACATACAGTACAAATATAAGCAGTGTGAACATATTTAAAATTAGAAAATATAGTCACAATTGAACGGATTAAAAGAAGAGGCCACCTCACAAACTCCTGAAGATACAGTGCAGTGCAATAGACGAGTGTTTGAAAACAAGATATCTGCTGCGGGTGTTAGTGCGGTGTAAGATTCGTGGGCACCGCGTGCCTGATTTAAAGGAAAATGACCTTGGATTCCTAGCAACGCGTGGGTGAGGAGCTGCTTTTGCTTTGTGGTGTCACATTGGGTTCAGAAACACTATGCGAGCAGTTTTTACCTCTTCGTGTTGTCATATCGCTTTATGAAACAGTGGTTCCACCTTGTGTCTAGTCGTGTTGTCACGTTGTATTCGCTAAGCTACTGCCTCGCTCGGCCTATATAAACCATCCCGCATCTAAGCTAATTCTGCAGTAAAATTTTGAGACAATAAGAAGTGATTGTTTTCTAAACAAAGTGTTGGAGGGTATGGCGTTCCCCAGGCACCGTCCCTCTCTCTTCCAACTGTTGAGACCCATGTGGAGGGTACCCCTGTTTGATGATGAATATATGTGACAAGATGGAATTTGAAGTGTTTTGAAGAATGTTAAATGGTGCATTTGTGGAAATTGCCGTGGAATTGGAACCGGACTTGTGCTGAGCTTGGGCTAGGTAATAGTTCTGATCGGACGTGGTCCGGTGTATTTTAAGCTGACACGTGGTGTGTTAGGGCTTCCTAATTGTGATGTCATGAAGGGATTATTGTGTTGGTAATTTTGTGATGGACTAACCTTGCAGGTGAGGTAAGGTGTGTTGGTTTCGTGTGTGTTCATCTCAGTGGTGCAGGTATCGGCGGGTACGTGGCTGACGCTTCGCGGGGACAGCTGGAGGCTGGTGCGTCCGGAGGCGTGCAGGCGACCGGGTTCGATGACTTGGCGGTCACATGAGGTGGTGCACTCGAGAAGCTTAGCCATGGCGAGGAATCCGAGGCAGCTGGAGGCTGCGGCGTCGGTAACCTGGTGGCGAAGCTGGTTCTGACCGGTGGGCCCAGGCGTGGGCTGGCGACCGAAGATGCTGCGAAGATATTTCCCGGAGGAATATGTGGAGAATATTCTCTCTCGGGAATGTGTCTTGTAGTGTGTGTGTTGTACACCACTCATCCTCAAATGAAGGGTGGAGATGGGCTCTAGGTGTAGGGCATCTCACCCTTGGGCTATAAATAGAGGGGGAGGGGAGCACCTCCTCCTCATTCCCTTAGAGCTGAAATTTCAGAAATATAGAGGGTGAGTTGGGTGTGTAAGGGTGGCACTTAGAGTGCTTGTGACCACATGGAGTGTGGTTTGTAATCCCCCAACTCCTATGCAATGAAATCTCTCATCTTCATGATCATCTTGTGTTGATTTGCTCCAAGTTCTTCTTTCTTTTGTTTTCCCCTTTTTGGAGCTCTTATTTGAAGATGAGTCTTGGTGATTTCTTGCTGGTTCTTGATGGTCTATGAAGCCTTGAGGTTGCTAATATGATTTACCACACTCTTTGCAACCATATGAGAGGCAAGAGATCAAGTTCTTGACTTGTTGCAAATCTGTCCAGAAACTTTCATCCGCGCGACAGTCAGTAAAAGATTTTTAGAAAAATCTAGAAAAATCATTTTGGGATGATTCCAGCTGGAAAAGATGCGTGACTTATATACCCATCTGTGGTAAAAATTTGAAGTCCACTGGTTTCTCCATTTGGGTGCTATGAAGTGAAAACCGAGCCCCAAACTTTCTGCTCGAAGTTCTTGACTGCTCTTGGTGTTTGATTTTTCATCTTTTCTGTGGATGGATTCTTGAGATGATTTTTGGTGGAGTGCTTCACGACTCATGGTTTCATAGGGAGAAAAATTCCCACAATTTTTGGAGCAACATAAAGCCACCATCTCTCTGGTCCAAATAGAATCAAACTCTGAAGAATCTGCTTTTGCTTTCCAGAAAGCAGCTTGTGTTGTTTGAATTTTCATATTTTCTCTGTTAGGAGTTTTATGGAGATTTTTATTGGAGTGCTTCACGACACATTGTCACACAGGGAGAAAAATTTCCATGATTTTTAGAGCACCGGAAAGCTACCAACCTCCTGCTCCATTAGAGGGCAAGTTCTGAAAGAATCTGCATTTGCTTTTCTGAAAGCTACTTTGGTCATTTGGCTTGATCTCTTTTCCTAAAGCAAGATTTGAATTGGTTCCTCTCTTTTGAACACTTGACAACCAGGATTGTGTTTTCAAAATCCCAAATATTTCATGGCTCTCATGCACCCAAGTGAAGGGTACACATAGTTGTCAAGTTGTTCGGGTTTTTGGTGGAAACGTCAAAAAATGTTGTGGCGTCTATTCACCCCCCCTCTAGCCGCCTAGCTCGGGTTTTCACCAACAGATATCCAATTCGGCGTAGATGTGGCAAAATGTTTTGTGGGGATCCCCGTCGCTTGAGGAAGTCATACGAACTGTCGTATACCTTCGGGCGTAGGTACTGGTCATGCGCAAACCTTGCATTCGATCCATCTGAAGAGATGCGGCGGAAAGGGAAACACCCGGTGAGTACAGTTTATTTTGTCCATCGTTCTCGGTTTACACATTTTTGAACACACTGATCTGATGTTTTCAAAATTGTTAGCCTCCATTATCCGAGTTTGTGTAGTACCTCGACATGGAGTAAACACCCGAGATGAAGTAGGACCTCACGCTAAACATGCGTATTGATAAAGTTGAGCGCGAGTATGATCATAGGCATGCCGCAGAGGAAGAGAGGCGCCAGGATAGGGAGATTGAACTAGAGAAACAACGTCGGCCCGTGCTCGTGAGGCAGAACGTGAGGCGAAGCGACATAGTGCGGTAAGAGCTCGTGAAGCAGGTGCTTCAGCGGAAGCACTAAGGAAGGGAAATATCCTCAAAGCACGCAATAGATTATTCACTTGTTTAAGTAAAATGTATCATTTACAATTCCAGAAAAGCATGCTTGGTCGATAACTTTGCATGCAACATGTAATTTAAATTTTCGTAATGCATTAAGTACTAGTGTCCATCGACGGAGAGAGAGTGGGACGCGGGCCTTTCGGGAACTGTTTGCATCGACGGAGAGAGAAAGGGGGTGGGATTGAAATTCGCACTACTTTCAATGTCGTTGGCTGAGGATTGAAATATTTTCCGTAAATAATAACCGTTTGGACTACCTGTGGTCCCGCACGAAAATGACGATAGGATACATAGAGTGCTAATAGAGATACATAAAGTCATGGTGCCGTCTCGCAAAGTGTCAATACAGATACATAAAGTCTCACAGCAAAACCTAACAGAAGCTAATGACGGCCCCTTTTGATGGGCCCGGGTTGCCTACGGCCTGATGGGCTGAAACGCTAAGGTGGGTGCGTCTCATGGCGCGGGCGTCCACTATCCTGTGCGGTGGCATCAATTCTCTAGGATGACCCCACCAGGGTAACCACCATTAGCAAGCAACGACTGGAAGCTCGCCTGCCCGTGGATGTCCTCGTTGGGGTTGGGCAAGGTGTGCGTGCCCTGCACCACCGACCCTGTCAAACATACTAACATGTTAAATAAGAGATGTACGTATTGTGCCTGTACGGAGAGTATAACAAATGAGTCTACCTGATGGGTGCTCAAAGGCCCCCGGGTGGTGAAGGCTGGAGAGCTGCTGCTGAAAGGCCCCCGGGTGCTGAAAGCCGGGGAGATGGTGCTGAAAGGCTCCCGGGTGCTAATAGCCCGAGAGCTGCTGCTGCGAAGTACCACATGTCATAACGGTCAACCAAGTTAAGTTTTATACTAACTGCTTGACAATCGCATATGTTAAGATTTTAATGAAATAACATACCCGTTGCGACTGCTCCCTGCTGGAAGCCGGTGGGCCTCCCTGCCCAACGTGAGAACCCTCCAGAAGGCATAGCGGACGTAAACACAGTCGCTGCAAAGTGGGAGCTCTGGGAACTCAGGAAGGAGTCGTGCTGTTCACTCGGAGCTATATACGGTGCTGCGCCAGTCTGAAATATGGTCCCTGGGTACGGCGCGAGGGAGGCCACACGTCCGTAGGGGGCACGGCGACCGCGACCGTCACAACGGGAGATGGCGGGGCAACCGGCCGCAAAATGCCACCTGTCTCGAACGTGGTAGGACCACCCTGTGCAGAACTGCCTCCCACGTCCAACTCTCTGGCACGCGAGCTCTCAGGCCCACCTATGTCCACGCCAGAACGGACAGGCGGGGAGAAACGGCTGGGGTGCGGGCTGAGAGGAGTAGGGCGTACCACCGTATGAGTCAAACTTGAGTGGCCTGGCATTTGGACATCGTCACCGCCCACGCATGACGCACGCCTGATAGCTCGGACTCCGTGATCAACAACTCGGCGAACGAAATCCTTCAAATCACCGAGGAAGACATCATGTCTAGTCATCCGAGCCATCATGTTAACGCCATCACTGACGTTACGCCGGTGCTCATCAATCTAACGAGAGGAAAATCATTTTAACCGATGGATTCTAAAATAATGATTTCGAAGATTTAAATGTAGTGTTCACGAGCTTACCGCCATGTGAAGGAAAGATCCAAGTGCGGGGTATAAGTATCTGTGATAGCGGGTGGCTCAAATGCATCAAGTGTGTCATCCACCCGAAGAAGTAGCACACGGCTGCGTGGAGTGTACCACTGGAGGTAGGCTCTGAAATTGACGGGGCAGTGTGCTTCATTCCATGGAAACACGTCACTAGGAGCGTCCTACCAATGATCAACCCACTTCTACATCGTTTGCATCCACGTTGAATTTTTTGGGTTCCCACCACGACGAGTGTACCTGCGGTGAGCTAAACAAGATATATTACTTCATGGGCAAAATAAGACAGTCTACAATTTCATGATGTAAAGCACAAAAAATTAAAACTTCGATCGCACACCTGTGCACGCGGTCTGGCAGCCTATCTCCAAATGGGATAGGGAAATCCTGTCGTAGGCCGAACTGTCGCATCACATGGTTCTTAAAATGGCCCTTCACAAACACGTCGTATACCAACTTACGCCGTGTGAGCCACAACTGACTATACTGAAAGCACTGAGGGGAAAGGCCTCGGGGAGCTCGTGGGCACATCTGACCTGGCGTGGGGTATGACTCCCAAACAACGTCCGTGTCCTTAAGGTAGTCGAAGTGCTTGACAAAGCACTCGTACACGGACACCACAATGTGTCTCACCCAAGTCACCTGCGTCGAACGACCAAGAAACGCATTATAAACATATGAACAATAACGAAAGGGGATGCATTTGAGTTATTACCTGACGCCGACACCAAAGGGACCCAACAGTCGGTCCATCCACTGCAGCTTGACCGTAAAATCATCACCATATGGTGATGCGTCCACGTTCGGATGCCCAATAGTGAATCGCTCAAGAGACCAGAGTATCACAAATATAGGGCATCCGGTGAGAACTGAATTGTCCCTATTTCGGCGACAAGCAAGGCATAGGCCTCTCAGTGTGGCAGCGAGAACCGCGGATCCGCAACTGTAAGACGGGATTGCCTCGAAGTTCCCGTCTGCAATGGCACGCGTGACTGGAATGAACCGCGCATCCACAAAGGAACCGTTTGAGTTGGTGAACATCACCCACCCAAGGTGGCGAGCAACCTGGTAGTCCGTCGGATCTTAAGCCATCCTGTTTAACTTAAAAAAATTCATCATAAGTAAACACGCAATAATAAGCAATGAAACGTAATAAATGTGAATGACAGTACCACTGCAGTAAATTATACCTCGAACTGCTCTAGCATTGCAGTGTAGGACCGCGCTTCTTACCCTCATGTATCTCTGGCTGTTGTTCGTCTTGTTGGGCCGGTTAAACATTATGGAATCGAAATTGCAACTAACGGCAATGGACTCAACTGTTTAATGACCCAGTTATACACCTCGGCTAGGTTAGTTGTCATAACCCCAAACTGAGCACCATCTGTGTCATACAGTAAGACCCACTTCTCCCTTAGCTCATTCTCAATCCAGTCCGAAAAACACCTTATGTTCCTTCCACGGTGATAAACCAGTCCTGGTGTATCCACTCCTAGGAGCGAAGATAAGGGCTCAACAATATTAGTGCTGCCTGATGCTGCTTGTCGTGTCATTTTTCGGATGGAGCTGCCATTCAACTCATCGAGAGTGGCCCATAATTGATCAAATTTTCGCTGCTGGTTCTACTTACATAAGGCTTTGAATAGAACCATGGTTTTCTTACTTTTGAACTGTCTGTGAAAATTTACGGTAAGGTGATGCACGCACCACCTATTTGTCATGTCCGGCCAATGAAAATGATAACCATCATCTTCCTGTAGTGTCTTTATTGCACTGCAAAGCCCTTGGTGTCGGTCGGTCATGTATCAAACATATGTTTGGCCTGTCCTCAACCACACCGCACTTGAGCTCCGTCAAGAACCATAACCAGCTATCATAGTTCTCACTTCCGACGAAAGCGAATGCAACAGGCAACAGCTGAGAATTCAAATCCATGCCAATAGCTGTCATAGTTGCTCCCCTATACTTCCCAGTCAAAAATGTATCGTCACAACATAGCACAGGTCGACAATGCTTGAATGCCTCAACACAACATCCAAATGCGAAGAAAACACGCTTGAGGACCTTAAACCCGGCATGGCCATCATCTGCATGGTCTTTAATATTGAAATACATGCTGTGATTTCTTGTCTTCAAGACCTGCAGCAGACGAGGTAGGTTGTCGTACGACGCTTCGTAGCTACCATAATGAGACACCAATGCCTTCTGTTTAGCCCTCCATGCTTTTTTATAGTTTATCTTATATTTATACATTGTTTCACATGCATTCATAATAAATTATACCGCTATATCCTGCTTCTGAATGATCTCGTGCTACAACATAGCAGCAATCCAGGTTGAACTCATGTTGCGGTATTCCTGCAGCATGCCACTTAAGGTACATATGTGTGGGTACACACTTGAAATCTGTCACTTTAAAGCAAATTTAGACTTACTCGCGTTCACGCTAAAGTCGCAATCATTCTGCATGCATCGAACCGTGTACCTACTCTTGTCAGATTTATCCACCTTGAATTGCCGTTGCATATGTATAGACCATATCTTCACAGCATTTTGCATAGCCTCCTTTGAATTATATATTTGTCCTTCACGCACCTCACTCGCCCCAATGACAGTTGATGATCCATGACCATCATCTACAAGAAGCTCATTTGAATTGATTCTATCCCATTCTTCTGAATAGCTCTATCTTCCTCATCACTTGAACTATCATTCGTTTGCAGCTGTTCCTCCTACATCGTCTGTGCATCATCATTGTTCATATCATTCACAATTGCTTCATTGATCTCTCTCATATCAGTTACATATTGTTTGTCTCCACCTTTTTCCTCCACAGCATGTTCTTCTTCGCATACTCTTTGAGAAACACCTTCTTCCGCTACAATACCTCCTGATTCGTTCCACAACGTGTCAGCGTAGCCTCCCTGTATTGCCGTCCCAATGTCTTGTCCAGCTTCGCCATCATTTTGTGCTATAGGGATAGTCGGCCTCAGAGTAGCTTGCACAACACAACAGCCCAACAATTTCTTCTCTGACATCCCTGTATAAATCTCAACAGGCCATTCTCTGTGTTCAGGACAGTTAGCTTATAAAATGGGGTTTCTACATACATAGTCCATAAAGCTTGTATCCAAACTATATGATTCTCCAGTGACCACCCAAATAATTGACAAATCCACATGTGCAGTCCAGTAAGCGTTATGTTATTAGCATCTTGATAAATTGTCTGCATGTAAGCAAATTGACTAATGTCTACCCCATTCGGACCTTCCAAGATATTACCAGGACCATAATGGATGACAAACGGTAACGTATTCATTATCTGAAATTAACGAAAAAAATTAAGTACTTCATTATTAATACCTATTATGTTAAAATATACTGCTATTCATTATACTGCTAAATTATCTATAATGTTATCTGCTAAAACAATACTCAATTACCACTAAAATCCGCGACGTTAAATAGTCGTATAGTACTCAATTAACTACTATACTATTAGTAATATAATAACAGATTGACTATCCAACCATGGTTTGAAACTGAAACAAGAAACATAACTATACAAAATTATTAAAATAACAACTTACTTACTCCCTCCGTTTTTTTTGTTTGACGCCTTTGACTTTTTGGCACGTCTTTGACCATTCGTCTTATTCAAAAAATTAGTGCAAAGATGTAAAAAAATAAGACATGTTTAAAGTATCTCTATTGATAAAACAAATCACAAGAAAATAAATGATATTTACAAAAATAATTTGAATAAGACGAATGGTCAAAGACGTGTTAAAAAGTCAAACGCGTCAAACAAAAAAAAACGGAGGTAGTACCCGGGAGAATGAAGCTCTCTACTATGTGAATGAGCTCTCCCCTGTGCTATGCTGGGGTGGGAATGCCGCGGGTAGTGTTGGGTGGGAATGCTGCGTGCGAATGAAGGGGAAGGGCTTATATAGGAGCAGTCTCCCCTAGGTGTGCCCTGGCCAGGGACGCCCTGCCTGCCCTTGGCGTCCTGGCGGGGGGTGCCCTGCCTGCCACCCTGCTCTCCACCAGGCGCTCTCGCCGTGGCGCCTACCCCTACTTGGCGCCCTGGGTGGGGGCGCCTTGCCCTTGGCGCCCTGGGCGGGGGCGCCTGACCGTTGGCGCTGTCGCCCGGGACGCCCTACCTCTTATGGAGAAAATTAACTATTTGCCACTCTCTTCGTGTGGCTTCGTAAAATTGCCACTCTCATCATGGACTTCGCAAATTTACCACTCAGCTCGTTGACACTTTGTTTAGTCTGCCATTTTTTCTTTTTCTTCGTTTTGTATTTCTTTTTCCATTTTTAGGGACATGAAAGGACTATAATGCCCTTGCTGAATGAAATACCGGATTACTACCTGTACGTCTCCGCCGCCTGTATGTCTCCCAAGCGCGGAGCGCCAACACGCTTGGCCGCCGCCCGCCGTCTCCAGCGCACAGGCCGCCGTGCGCCATCTCCCGCGCGCCGTCTCCAGCGCATAGGCCGCCGCCCGCCGTCTCCAGTGCACAGGCCGCCGCACGCGATCGTTGGATTCATAACCAGGATGCCGCCCGCTGGATTCTATCGGTAAGCATGCAAACCTATCCAAAAAAATCATTTGTTTAATCAGGCCTTGGTTCCTGGTCACCACGTCCCGATTTTGTTCAGCTGAATTATCATCAGCATCGTAGTGTTTTAAATGTTTCTAGCCTAGTGAATTGCAGGCTTATGAAATTTCATATCCATTGCTGTTTTTTGTGAGAATTATATCCATTGCTGTTAAGGATTAAATGTTCAGCGTCTGTATGAGGTTGTGTATGTGTGTGTTCTTGCTGGGTTCAGCTGCCAACCGAGCAAGCACGCAGCCAGCGGGCGCGGGAGATCTCCGAAACAGAGCAAGCACGCAGCCGGCAGCCAACGTGCGCAGATCTCCGAAACAGGATGATCGTTTAGGTAGGGGCATTTTTGTCCTTTCACCAGGCTGTTAATTGGAAACGATAAAGAAAAGCAATAAAACGATATAAATGGCAGACTAAACAAAGTGTCAACGAGCTGAGTGGCAAATTTGCGAAGTCCACGATGAGAGTGGCAATTTTGCGAAGCCACACGAAGAGAGTGGCAAATAGCCAATTTTCTCACCTCTTATGCCGCCCTCGCCTGGAGCGACTAGGGGCATTTTTCAAATTGGATATAAAGGCTAGGTATTTTTTGGTTTGCAGAATTTTTTAAGGACAAACAGTAAAAATTTTCTCCTAATTTCATCATCTCCGATGAACTTCGCCATGGCCGCTTGTTCCCAGCGGCCTCCTCCACAACTATGATGTCCCGCCATGTAGCAGCTCCGTGGCAGGAATTTACCCTCATGCCACTCAATTCGTATGCCAATTTCTATGTGACTATGACATGTGGGACCATCTGAGTCACTGAATGTGGGCCCGAGTGGCATGGGAGTAAATGCGAATTTTAAAGAGTGGCATGGGAGTAGGTGCCCCTCCTTTGACGCAGCCCTAGATCTATGCCTCTGCATCAACTTCCTCGGCGTCGGTATTAGACCTGTCCAACATGGGGAAAATTGCCTATTTGCCACTCCCAAGAGTGCCCACGCTTTATTTGCCATCCCGCAGCTTGCCACTTCTAATTTGCCATCCCCAACAATGCCCCCATAGCCAATATACCATTTTCACCCCTTTTCCACCCATTTCCACCCATTTAATCATTTCTCACCCATTATTTTATGTCTCCCACGTCCGGCCGCCACCTCCACCATAGAAGCTCGTCGCCGCCGCCCTGAGCTCGTCGCCGCCTCTCCCAACGTTGGGTCGTCGTCGCCCTGTGCTTGCCGCCGCCTCCCCCAACATCGTGTCTCTGCCGCCTCCCCCAACGTCTGGTCGCCGTCGTCGTCGCCTCGTGCTCGCCGGCGAGGTGGAGGAGCTACGGCGGAAGGAGTTGAAGAAGGTGCGGGCGCCTCCAACGAGCTCCGCGACGCCTCCGTCGAGCTTCGAGATGCCTCCATCGCCACTTCGTGCTCGCCGTCGAGCTCCGCCACCGCCGCCTCAACCGCCGCGCCGCGCCTGTGCGCGGCCTCCGCCGCCGCCGCCGGCCCCCCGTGCCTATGCGCGGCCTCTGCCGCTGCCGTCGGCCCGCCGCGCCTGTGCGCGGCCTCGCCGCCGTGACGTGCGGCCCCGCCCCCTCGTGCTCGCCGACCGGAGTTGGGGAAGAAGAGTTAAAAGGATGGAAAAGAGGAGAAAATGGTGAGAAATGGGGGAAAATGGTGGAAAAAGGGTGAAAATGGCGTATTGGCTGTGGGGGCATTGTTGGGATGACAAATTGGAGGTGACAAGCTGTGGGATGGCAAATAAATGGTGGGCACTCTTGGGAGTGGCAAATAGGCAATCCAACCTGTGCCTTGCCACTGGTGCCGCCCCAACAATGCCCCTGCTTCATCCCCGCCGCCCTAACCGGCTGGCGCCGTTGTTATGAACTTTCACGGGATCTCGCACCGTTGCAGCCAATGCCAGCGGGAGCTTGCGCCGCCGCGGCCGTGGGCTGCAAAATCTCCCACTACTCCCACCATTGCTCCTCGTCGCCTCGTCCGCAAAAGCTAGTGTCGCCGGAGACTAAGAAGAAGAAGAAAAAAAAGAGGAGATAGCGGAGGTTGAAGAAGGATTACAGGTAATTTGGTCTAAAAAGTTACGTAAAGAATCATCGTTTAATAATGGCACGGGCCGAATAAACTATTTTTTCATATTCTAAAAACGGTCGCTCTGTAGTGGCGTATATTTATTTTCATTTCAGTAGTCCAGTCTTCCTCGCCGCCTGCGCCGGCGCGATCGCTTGGTCCTGGTGGTGCTTCCGGCCATGCGGCCGCTACCTGCGTCCGTGTCGGACCGCCTCGCCGCCGTCGTCGCCGATCCGTGCGGCGTCCCGCTCCCCATCTTCAACTCCCTCCTCTCCGCCCTCGCTTCCGCCGATCCCTCCCACGCCCACCTCCCGCTCCACCTCTTTCGCCGCCGGCTCCTCCCGCACCGTCGCCCCGACGCCTTCACCCTCTCCTCCCTCGCCTTCTCTCTCCTCCCCACCGCCTCCTCCTCCGACGCCGCGGTCCCCTCCTCGCTCCATGCCCTCTGCCTCCGCCTCGGCCTCCTCCACGCCGACCCCGTTCTGACCAACTCCCTCCTCCTCCTCTACCTCCGCGCGCCCGGACACCCCACCCACCTGGCGCGCGACCTGTTCGACGAAATGCCCGCCCGCACCACCTCCACCTACAACACGCTCATCTCCCACTCCCCACCGGGCGCCGGCGTCTGGCACTTGGTACGGCTTATGATCGCGGAGGGGCACGGCCCAGACCGGTTCACGGTCTCAGCCGTTCTGTCCGCGTGCGCGTCCCTTCACCATGGCAGGGAGCTGCATTGCTTTGCCATGAAGAGTGGGATGTGCTGCGGGGATGATTACCATGTAGGAAGCGGCTTCGTGTCCATGTACTGCGGGGTTGGCCGCCCAGGTCTTGCGCGGAGGGTTATTGACAGCATGGCGCAGAGGAACGTTGTTTGCTGGACAGCAATGGTGGGAGGGTACGCGGAGAATGGGATGTTTGAGGACGCAATGGAGGCGTTTCGGGCGATGTGGGTGACCGGTGGTGTTCTGCCCAATAGAATTGCTCTGATTAGTGTGCTCCCGGCTGTTGAAGCCCTTGCGGCCTTGGTGGAAGGAAAGCAGGTGCATAGTTTCGCAATAAGGATGGGGCTATATGGGGAGATATCCCTCAGTAATGCTTTGGTTGGTATGTATGCAAAGTGTGGGGCCTTGCAATATGCAAGGAGGATTTTCGATGATGATACCTGGCTTAAAGATGTGATCTCATGGGGTTCAATGATTTTAGGTTATGGTATTCATGGTATGGGTGTAGAGGCTGTTTCCTTGTTCGATCAAATGCTTGTTTCCGGGGTTAAGCCGGACAACATAGTTGGTTTGGGTGTGCTTTCAGCTTGTTGCAGGGCAGGCTTGATACTGAAGGGACTTGAGATATACAACTCTCTGGTAAAGGATCATGGTGTGCATCCGTCGGAGGAGATGTCTGCTTGCATAGTTGATTTACTTGGTCGATCGGGGCTGGTTGACCATGCCTTGGACTTTATAAAGTCGATGAATGTAGTGCCAGGCCCTAGTGTCTGGGGGGCACTTCTGGATGCCTCTATTATGCACAGTAACACAGGAATTACAGATTTGGCCTGCAGATCTCTTCTAAGATTGCAAGAAGGGAGCCCATCAGATCTTATCTCAATATCTAACCTACACGCCTCTTCTGGAAATTGGAATGTTGTCGATGAAGTGAGGACAAAGATTAAACATGGATTGTTGAAGAAAACACCTGGTCTTAGTTGGGTAAATCCAACAACGTAGTGGAACAGTAATTCATGTAATGAAGATCCCATTGCCATTTCTGTTGGGTAAATAAAAAAATAGTGAAATAACAATTCGTGGAATGGATTTTTCATGGCGCTCCTCAGGGCACATGACTACATGAGTTGACAATACATAGTCACATGATTCACATGAATACCCATTTTATGGTTACTGGAAAAGGCTGTATTGGCATGTACAAACTTTAATTAACAAGCTACCGCAGTTCTTGTACATTAATATCTCTACTTTTGAGGCTGGTTTTCAAAGCAACAACAAGCTTGCAAGATGACTTCCACATTAAAGAAGTTTGCATCACACATCCGTCCCATGTCCTCCAATATCAGTTAAATGCTGCCTTTCATTTGCTATGTCCGCTTACATCAGGTAAATGTTGCTTATTATCTGTTTGTTGTTTGATCTATGATTATTTGATCCCTTCTGAATTCAGTGCTTTATTTCTTCATTGCCTCAAGTAAATTACTTGCTAGGTATATGGCGTGTTACAACTTTTAGGCAGTGTGTTTCTGGATGAATGTTTCTAACCACATGTTTAGTTCAAACTCTGAAATTATTTATGACTTTCTTAACACCCGAAACACAAGGTTAATAAAATGGCGAGGTTGTTTTTCTTATTTTGTTCCATCATGCATACATTTTCAGCCAAACAGCTAGTTCCCATGAACAAGTGGAGACACCACTTCCGTAAGGACTTGTATCTATGTCTATTGGTAGAATTTTAACCAAACATATCACATTTGCAGTTTTTATAGAATATATTATTATTTGTAAGAAAATTACTTCATTTATAAAAGTTCCAGAAATTCAGCATGGGTGTTTTCTTATGGGCTTTCCATTCATGAACTGTCTTTTACATAGGGGCGGATCCAATGGGGGTGCCAGGTTTGCCTGTGCAACCCCAAAATTTTTGGGAACTAAAGAGGGTCGCTTAGGTGTGTAGCTTAGTGAAAGAAAGTTAAGGTGCTGAGCTAGGAAGGATCAAACACTAATGTCCGTAACTCAGTGGAAGGAAGCGAGCATTTTGTTGTGGAGGTCCCCGAGTTTGATCCACTCTTTCCACTAATTGTTGTTCAGTGTGTTTTCATTTTATTTGTTTTTCTCTCAGCCAGGCAAGGTAGAGGGCCTGTTTGGATGGCTACCATGCTGAGCCGTGCCAAAGCATGGCATGCCATCATTTTTGGCCACTATTTGGATGGCAGCCATGGCACCTCGCGCCCTCGCCAAATCTTGCCCTCGCCAAATTTTTGTACTGCGCAGCAACGCCATTCCACGGCGCCCGAATCGGCCGCCCTCGCCTTTTGTTGGCGTGCCTTCGCTCAGCGTTGGCACGGCGAGCCGTTCGTTGGCAGGGCGCTTGCGGGTCATCATCCAAACAGCCTCTTATCATGCGCCCACGGTCAGGCAAGGCAGAGCCTTTTTTATCATGTGCTCACATTCACAGGAAAGATAGAGCTTAAACAGAGAAATAGTTGGTATTAAAAAAATAACCAACAGGTCTTTCAGCTGGAAATACTAGTCTATCATAATGGGAGTGGGTCAAGTTAAACATGTTACATGCTAAGAGGCGAGAAATTCAACATCAATTTTGACGCTTACTGTAAAAACATTGGAGTCCCTTGAACAAAAGTCTGTGAGAAAACGTAGATACAATGAAGGTCCATCAATGACCAAACTATAAAGACACAATTCTGTATATGCTTTGTCGGCCACAGATCGAAGGATTGAGCCATGAGACAACCGCGCTTGTTCATTTAATAGATAGAGGGTTATGGGGTGACTTTAGAAAGACTCTACTTTAGTTGCCTCTCTTTATCTATGTGCCTCCTTTTGTTATTTCACTACACCCGCTATAAACCCTTGTCCACTTATTTTCTCGGTCTTGCTCCACCATCCACTTCTCGCTCTTGCTCTAGGGCTCTCTTCCTTGTGGCATGCTCCTCTTTTGAAGTCTCCTTGTGTTCCTGTTTAGGAATCTCTTGCTCCTTCACTGCAGTACACCCTTCGTGATTGGAGCATGATTCCCCGTCCTTTGCTCCTGCTACCACTTCCTTTGAGCTTACTTCCCATCGGAATGCTATTGCTTATCCTGAGTGGTAGTTTGCTATGGCTGAGGAGATTGCTGCTCAGGAGCGTATTGGCACTTGGGACCTTGTTCTGCTTCTTTCTTCAGCTACTCCCATTATGTGTAAGTGGGTCTCTAAGATCAAGACTCGCTCTGATGGTTGCTTGAGCGCTCCAAGTCATGTCTTGTGCATGTGGTTTTAAACAAGAGTATGGGTTAAATTTTGAGAAGACTTTTGCTCCTGTTGCTCATAAGACCACCGTTGACACACTTGTGGTTGTTGCTTCTATTTGCTAGTGAACCATCTCTCATCTTGGTGCAAATAATACATTTCTTCACGATGAGCTGCGTGAGGTCTATATGCACCGCCTCCTGGCTACCTTATGTGTGATAGTCATGTGTGTCGCCTTCGCTGTTTTCTCTATGGGCTTAGGAAATCCACTCATGCTTGGTTTGAGTGCTACACATATGGTGTAACTACTGTTGTTTTTATGTGGTCAGACACTTCTTTACGTGGATGGCATTCTCGTCACCAGTGATAATCCGTAAATCGACTTTGTTAAGGTGCGTCTCTATGAACATATTTGGGTCGTCTCCGGTATTTCCTTGGGATTGAGGTCACTTCCACGCCTAAAGGCTACTACCTCTTCTAGTGAAAGTACACGCAAGGCCTTTTTGATCGAAATTGCCTTACCAATCAGCGCACTGTCGAAACTCCTATGGAGCTTCATGTTTAGTTCCGTCCCATTGACGGTGTTTCCCTTGAGGATCCTACCTGCTACCGCCACTTGGTTGAGATTTTTGTTTACCTTGTTATTACTCGTCCTAACATCTTCCATGTCGTTGTCATGTTAAGCCAGTTTATGTCTTCTCCCGTTCAGATGCACTACAGTCCTGCATTACCTTCGTAGTACTATGAATTGCTGTCTGTTTTCTTCGGCACTAGTTCCTTGCAGCTCTATTCCTTTCTTGATGCTACTTGGTCTAGTGATCCGTTTGATCGCAAGCCCCTCTTTGCTTACTGTGTCTTCCTTGGTTTCTTCCTTGATTGGTTGAAAGAGTAAGAGGCAGGCCGCTGTTTTTCACTCTAGACTGGCCTATGAGGCACTGGCCTCTGCGATGGCTTAGGTAGCCTGGCTTCGCTGGCTCCTGGTTGATATAGTCACACTTTCTACACCTACGACTGTATGCTCCGACAGTTACGGCGGCATTAGCTGCTCTAGATCTGGTGAATCATAAGCTCGCCAAGCATATTAGCTTTGGTACTTTCTATGCTCGGTCCGGGGTGGATCACATGGTTGCTCTTCAGCATGTGCCTTCAGAGTAGATTGCAGACTTTTTCACCTAGGCACAAACTAGAGCGCAGCATGAATTTCATCCCTCCAATGATAAATTAGACTTGTATGGAGGCTTATTTGCATTTTCTTATTCCCTCTTGTACATGTATTTCTAGCCTAATTGGGCCCATAATGAACTCAAGCTGCAATCCTTACACATGGCACTCGCCTCAACAATTGGGGCACCTAAACAACACCGTATTGTCCCCATGACACTAAGGTAGACACCATAATGCACATTGGCAAAGTGAAGCTGTGTCAAACAACAAAATATGTCATCATAACCATGTGCGAAATGCAACAACTTATTCAAAATTGAGCTTAGCTGTATTCAACCATTGTGAGTATAATTTAGGACTAGCATTGACCACGATACTGATTTTGAAATTATACATACAGTAGAAAGCAGCAAATATTTGATTTCACTGCAAATGGTCCTTTGAATGATTAAGCTGCAACTTGGGGAATGGGAATACATCGAAAGGCAACTAGATGTTTCTAGCTTGTTAAGCCATTGCACTATTGTGGAACCATTATATCATGATGCTTTGTCCTTTGTGCACAATTTGCTTGGCCTATCTTTGTGAGAAGTTTCACAATAACTCATATCTAGCATAGTCGATACCCATATCTATTTTCCATACTGGTGTGGACATAGCATGTTGTCTTCATTCACAACTCACTGTAGAATGTTGCCAACATTTGATTGCTTGTTCCACCTATGCTAGGACTTGCTGGTGTTTATCATATATGAGTCATGGACTCACGATAACAACAGAGTGTATGATGAATGCCTGTATGACCTTGTCAGCTGTGACCAGACTTAATTTTTTTTTCTTGGGTAACAGTTAGTTGGGCTGACACATAAATCTGGGCCAAGTTTGACGTTCATGCATCCACATGCCTAGGTCAGTAGGTCAAGACAATTTGAGCCAAAACTATAGACCCAGGCTGAAGACAACCATAATGACAACTCCAATAAGACATTAAAGTAAACAATCTGGCATCCAAATCTTTTGTTTTATCGTCTGTATACATGACGCAACAAGCATGTGAATGACACTGAATGTTCCTTGCAACACAGGGTTATCGTCAACAGAGAGACAAATTATGATGACCATCACATATCTGCATCTTCACTTCTTACTACGTCATATAAACCAAGGTTATATTAAAGCGATAAGGCGAGGTGATGCACTACTATCGTATTGCCAAAGCACTTAAGGCATACAGCGAGCGATTCCATGTATACATCATAACGAACTATTATAATCTCATTTTTTGATTGTTGGATGAAGATCTAACAATTTTCATTAACTCTCTCAATTCATATGTATATATATTTAATTGTATGTGCTATCAAAGACTTAATATATACGCTGAGGGGCAAGCAGAACAAAACCGGTGCATCCAAAGACTCGAAGATGATTATAGTTAGGAGGTGTACCAAAAAGAACTTACCCAGGGCATTTTCCATCTTGTTTAGAGGAAGGCTGCCGGTTAATTAGATAGGTTGCTGTGGAAACTGCCTCTCCCTAAAAATGAGAAGGGACAAAAGAAGAAATGAGGAGTGCGCGAGCGGTTTCTATAAGATGGCGATGTTTTCGCTTAGCAACACCATTCTGAGCATGAGCTCTAGTGCATGAGAGCTGAGGAAGGGTACCCTCAGAAATGAGAAAATGATGAAAAACATATAACAAATATTCACCACCAGAATCGGAACGAAGAACCTTAATAGAAGTACAAAATTGGGTATGCACCAAGCGAGCAAAAGACTGGTATAGATTGAAGATAACTGAGAACGACGCTTCATAAGATATATATATATCGAGAATAATCATCAATGAAAATAACATAGTAGCTGTGACCACCCTTTGAAACAAAAGGTGCAGGCCCCATACATCTAAATGAACTAAATCAAAAGGTTTGACAGAGAGAGAAGTATTGGTGGAATATGGGAGTTGCAGCTGTTTACCAAGCTGACAACCCTTACAATGAAAGGTAGACTCAATAGAAATAGGACCTAAATGACCCTGTTGAGCCAGAGTAGACAAACAATACCCACATAGATGACCAAGCCGATGATGCCACTTGGCGAAGGAAGAAGTGGATGACGACGTGGTGGAAGCCACACGAGGCGAAGCAGTGGAGGATGGAAGACACAATGTGTCCATGATGTAGAGACTACAAGAACCTCCACGACGATGGCCAGTCCCAATCACTTCCTCGCTTTGACGATCCTGAATAAAATAAGATAAGTCATCAAAACCAACAAAATAGTTTAGATCGGTAACTTGACCTAGTGAGTAAATATTCATGGATAACTTTGGGGCAAAGGAAACAACAGTTACGGAAAAATGAGAAGTACAAAGAGCACCCTAATGGGTGATGTGACAGGATGTACCAACAGCTGTTTGAACAGAAGCACCATCATTGATCAGAAGCACCATCATTGATCAGCTTACATGCAACCAACTGAGACTTATCACAAATCACATGAAAATAGGCGTTAGAATAGAACCTAAAAATTGGCAATAGTATCCGGAGACCGAGAGGAAGCAGCAGACACCGAACCTTTGTTGGCAGGAGAGACCTCACGACCATGGGTAGCACGACAAGCACGAAACTCAGCCAATGGTTCTCGATGAAGAGACATTTGTCTGCACGATGACCAACCTTTTTACAATGAGTGCAAAATACCTCTAAGTTGCCACTTTTAGGCCTTTGGGAAACAACCAACACACTATCATGAGGAGTCAAAGAGGTAGGTGATAAGAGAGCAAAGACGTGTCTCTTCAGCGATCAAGGTAGACAATGCCTCTGCATGAGATGGAATAGTGGGGTTATTGATTAGTTGTGTACGGACAAGCTCAAATTCTAACCTCACTCCCATGGCAAACTGATACATGGAGTTGTCCATAAATTTGTCCTTAGCATCACAATCCACACACCCGGTAGTACTCTTTGGCCCCATGGATATGAAAGGTCCCATGAAATGATTAAATGTTGTATACCACTCATCCACAGACATATCTCCCTGCTGGACAGCATGAATGCCTATCATGAGAGTATATTGAAGAGCGCCACTTTCTTGCATATACCTCTTCTTTAGATAGTCCCACATCTCCTTTGCTGACTCATGATATTTTAGACTCATTCTCATGGAATGCTCAATGCTAGTGATAATGGCACTCATCACCTTGCCATCATCTGTGTGTCAATCTTTCAGTACTTTAGCCTGAAAGGCAGATGGAGCTTCCTTGTTAGCTGCAGTAAGCAGATCATCGGTTAAGGTGAGATGCTAAGCCATAGCCTCTCAACACAGTATTGACAGAGAAAGCCCATTCTTGGTAATTTTGCCCATCAAGCTTGATGCCAATAGCAATAACCATGGGCTGTGTCATTTTGAAGGAGAATGAAGGTCACAACAGCAGACACAATAGCAGAACAAGGTTGGTTTCGGAGAAGCAGCAGCAGCAACAAGCAATGGGCTGCTTTCCCCCGCGATGCCGCAAGAAGAAACAATAGCAGACGACGGGCATCTCGGTTGCTCTCCCCCGTGAGGCCGCGAGAAGCAGTTGGACGCAAGAAGCAGCAACAGACGACAAGTTGCTTTCCACCGCGAGGTCGGCGGTGGATCTGCTCTCCCCCACAAAGCCAAGGTGACATTCAGTCAGCAGATTTGCTTAACACGAGGAGGATCGTGGCGGCGACGGTGAAGACAACGTCCGTGACGGCGCCCTGGTGGAGATGACGGCCGCAACGGCGAAGATAACGGCCGCGACGGCGGCCTGGAGAAGATGGCCACGGTTACTTGGAGCGCGACGGTGAAGCACTCGGTTGAAGACGGCGGCAGCGACGGTGGCTGACCGTGACCGTGGCCTGGACAAGCGGCCACGAGCTATGGCTGACCGCGATAGCGTCCTGAACACTGGCGGCAAGCGGCGGCTAACCGCAACGGCGGAGCGATCAATTTGGATCTGATGGTCACGAGTTGGATCTGATTGGATTAGAGAAACACTAACCTAATCCTAAACCATGCTTTGATAGTATGTTACGTTTGGAGAAGAGATAAGATGTACAACAGTCTTGGGAGTGTTTATATACACTTAATATGGCTAATATGGACCTGATCCTTTATGGTGGGCCTAGATAACCCAAATACCTAAGCTTATGTAGAAAGATGGGTAATTCACTTATACTTCAACACCCTCTCATGTGGAGGCTCCCTTAGGCCTCAGATGAGGAATAGGAGTGTGGTGGGTAACAATTTTTTATTTTAAGGTAAATTTCATGGTAGATACCTAAAGTTGTCCCGAGGAGTCAAATAGGTTTCAAAATGCGAAATCTGTAGATTGATGTACCAAAAGTTGTTTAATTGGTCAAGCCAGGTCCTGAACACCATGAGTTGGTCATTTTTCTGACGTGAATTGTCACATCACCTGCCACATGTCCAATATTTGCGAAAAAAACACATCCACATCATAAGCAAGCCACATCACCTGGCACATGGTAACTATTTTCAAAAAACCTTCACACCATGGAGCGGTGCGAAGACGGCGAAACAGGGCGGTGACGCCGGTGGTGGGGAAGATGCAAAACCGGCGGCGGAGACCGTGTGTGGGTCGGCAGTGCTGGCGCATAGGGCCGACGCGCGGGCTAGGATGCGAAGGCCGGCGGCAACAACAAATCCTGGGGGTGCGGACAGCCGGTGACGGCAGATCTAGGGACGGTGGGTCATGGAGGTGGTAGCGAGAAGGGATCCCGAGGGCGCGGCCCCAGGAGGGTGGCGACGGCCTGATCCTGGTCGAAGATTTAGGGTTGGCGGACCCCGTGGGCGTGGAGGATGGCGGCGGCGGATCCATGGGTGGTGTGTCCTGGAGACGGCGACGACGATGGATCCCGGGGGCATGACCCCGGGATGGCGGCGATGGCCAAGACCTGGCTAGAGACCTAGGGGCGGCAGACTCCTAGAGGTGGCGGCGAGAAGGCAGAGATGGATAGAGAGAGCGTTGTGAGAGGAGGGTCGGTGTTTGGTTGAAGGATTTATTTGTAAATTTGAGCCGCATGGATAGGTGACGTGGCAATCCACGTCAGAAAAATGGACAACTCATTATGCTCGGGACCTTACTTGACCCACTTAAACAATTTGGGATACATTAATGTACAGATTTCGCGTTTTGGGGCCTATTTGACCCTTGGAGACAACTTTAGGTACATACGGTGTAATTTAGGCTCTGTTCTTTTCAGTTTAACAGCTTAACGACTTATCTACGTTTTGCAAAGACATGATTTGGGTTTTTTGAGTTCGTTATTTCGCTGTTTCGAAGGTGGGTCCTTACGCTTTAAAAAGCAAGAAGCTCTTGAAATTCACTCATTTCATTCGTTCAGATCATCTCAAAAGAACATAACCTTACTCTTATTTTAATTGCTCCAAACATAACTCGAACTTGACACTAATGCCATATTAAGTTGCATGCACCGACTAGTTCACCCAAAGGTCTAAATTTATGGGGAAAGGTGGGCAACTCACTTAACTTCAACAATATAGCCTTATTTCTCTTCTCTAACCCCACCCCATGTCTTACATCCTACCCACTGACGCCTACTACTTACCTTAGTCACTGCTAGGGCTGCAGAGGAGAAAGAGTAATAGGGAGGATATAGTTACTCACGATAGAGGCTGGAAATTGTGTTTGGCCTGACAAATTTCTCCAAAAGCAGCTTTAAACCAGTGCACAATTTACTGTATCTGCAATCTGGGAAAGTGGAACTGAATTTAAACTACATTATTTCTTTTTTCAGGAATCTGGAAGATTTCAGTGGGAACGCCACCTACATTCCTTGCCTACAGAAAAATATGGTCTAGAATGTACTGATCAATGACAGATATCTGCTCGCATTTGAAATAATCATTCTTATGGAGATGCTACCTTTCCACGTTTTGTTATAGAAGAGACCAAATCCCATCTTATTATTTCATTTCAAAAGGTACAGCTCTTCCTCTTTTACGCGCTGATTCATATTTTATATAATTAATTAATTTATTCTGGTTCCACCTGTGGTTACCGTTTCTCGTTTGTGACAACTGTTTTAAGAAATTGGTGCCTAGGCCTGCTTAATTGGGCTCTAGGTGCCTGGTGGGACAATTGCCGGGATAATGTCATTGTTGGGTACCTAGGCTGTTCCACCATTTAGCCAGTCAAAGCTGGTCCTAGATAAGCTAAATGGAAGTAATCCTGGTGGAATTAGTTAGCAAAGAGGCGCTGCTTGGTCAAGGTGGCATCCCTGCTGTTGAATTAGTTAGCAAGTAGATCACGTGTTCCCAGCTCCCAAATTAAGCTCATCCTTGATGGCGAATTGCCATCAATACTGACCAAATTGAGGTGTTTCAATGAGATGTGAGAGAGAGGAGAAGAGGAGACCAAGAGGGAATAGGAGTAGAAGATGAAGGCTTGAGATGGTGGCAGCAAGTTAACCTTTTTTGTTTTGCCTCACTTGCATGGGAGCAGTAGTCCTGGTGGGCTGAATTGGGCTTATACAAATTGCTTTTTTGTTTTCCGTTTACCCTTTTCTTCGGTTCTCCTTTTTTTTGTTGCCTTTTGCAAGTGACTCTGGCTGGTCCCTCTTGTTCTGGTTGCCACCTATTCAAATCGGCTGCCTATTCCTTATGAAGCTCCGATTGATCTGTCTAGGTGTTAGGCAGTAGCTCAATGCCCGGTGACCTTGTTGTATTCGCTTTAGGAGGTTGTTGCTTGCTATTAGAATGTTAGAATAAATTATTATATATGGGTTTCTTTGCTTTTGTTCCTCCCCCACTTGTATGTACAGCCCATTGGACCCATGGAATATCTGCATTCTAACATGGTATGAAATAGCCTAGGTTAGAGTTCCCCTCACTTCCCTCACTGCAGCTGCCGCCACCTCCACCGCCACCGCTGGCGAGCACCGCCGACATCACTGGGGCTCCTCCTGTTGGCGCCTGCCCTCCCCACCTCTTCGACTTCCAAGGGCAGGCCAACGTCGCGTGTCGCTTTGGTGTCGTTCGACCTTGACTCTACTTCAATCAGGTGTTGACCGCCCGATCCAATGCTGTCTAACCGCCGCACAACACCGCCTTGCGCCTGCACCCCGGTCTGGCACTGCACGACCTTGATTTGGCACCACCTAGCCCGCCTTGCTTCACCCCAATGGTGCACGGCCCTGATCCGGTACCGCCGGCTTGCCTCGCACCACCCCGATGCTATCTGGCCTCGCCTCGCGTTAGTCGACCCGCTCCGCGCAACCTAGGTGCCACCCGAGCCTAATTTAGCGCTGCCGAACCCATATCTGGCACCGCTAGCATGCTGCTCGACACCGCTCTACACCAAGCCAGCCCTCATCCATGCCGCCTCCTAGCTTGTGCACGTTCAGTCGCTGCCTACCTCCACTAGGGTCTAGATGGAGTCACTATACCACTTGCCGCCTGCAAGGACAATGCCACGTAGCGCAGCATCATCCACGCACCCTCCTCGCCCACGCCGGTCTCCTCTTGATGCCAGAGCACGCTACCATCTCCGGCATCCACGGGGACGAGTAGTCGTCGCTTCTAGGTGCCACTGACCACGGGCAGCACCACGATCACCGTGGCTTCCCTGCCTTGATCCGTTGTGCCTGGCCTCTGCCTACCAATATTTGAGCCTCCACATGTTGCCTTGGCTTCTCTCACCCGTTCAACTCTTTCACTACTAGCAATTGCTCATCATCTGTTTCAACGCCTTGAGCACCTAGAACGTCGACTAGACTCTGGTATCTGTGTTCGCCAGTCTTTCGTGCCATTCTTCTTTAATTCAACTCCCTGGTACATTCTAGCGCCTTCTTCCACATGATACCAAATACCACCTGCTCCTCTTTCCGTCGGGATGGCTGATGGTACTTCTCTTCGAGTCCTCGGTTTGGGCATTTTCTCGACCTCTAGATTCCACGTTCTTGGTCTCATGTTCCTAGCCTTACCATGCAGCTGATGCGCACCTAGGTCGGCCCGATCTTCTGATGAGAACGATACATCGATTTAGTGTAGTGACGACGCTACCAATCCATGGGATCAGCAGCCGAACAATCGCAATGTCACCACACGAGTCGATCAACCGAGCAAGGCACGATTGATCCTTGAACCTGCTAGCAATCGAGAACAAGCAAGAACAAGATGATAACTGATAAATCAACTCATGAAAGGGTGAGGTTCTGTTTCTCATCACGGATGGTCTAGTCGACACGCGAACACGAGGAGGGACGCACACGGGTTTAACCAAAACACAACAAAACCTAAACGTAGAAAAATGATGGCGGCCGCATATATAGCGGCGGCCAGGGGGAGTGGGGCGCCCAAGGGTGCAGCCACCACCAATCCCTAGTGATACATGGGCCATAGGCCCAAAAATACGGTGACGCAGCACCCTAAAATTCTGGCCCGAAATATTGTTCTGCATTTTCCCGTCGCTCTGGAGTGAATCTGGACGTGGGACTGGATCCATTGGAAAGCTTATCTTCTAATCTTTCCAACGAGTGGTCGTACACCGAAAACGGAGTTCGGGAGCCCGAGTTACGCCCGTTTAAAGTTGACGTGCTACTAGATGGCCGAACCAGGCTTTTTGGCGTCTTGGGCTTCCATGTGGGCCTTCCTTGAGTCATCGAGGCCTCCCGAGTCTTGGACTTGTTGCGCCGCTTCTTCGGAGAAGACTTGAAAGGCTGGGCTTCTGGATTAAGACCCCTCGGCGACGAAGACGAAGCAGCGTCGGTCGTCGTTGGAGTGGTCGGAGAGGAAGGAGGGGCAGCGGTCACACTGATCGTATCCACGCTGGCGATGTCCTCATCAGCAGCTCACATCCGCTAGTTAGCTCACAAATCACGGATATTGTTTTGTTTTTTGCTCTATCCAAGATTGTCGCATGGGGGCACTATTCGGTGCTGGATAGTGCACCAATGCCTCGTCGCGTCTCTTGGAGCTTGACTGGCTGTCTACCCCTTCTGCTTTCGCTACTTCCGCTTGCCAGTCTTCCACCACCACCCCCCACATTGTTACCCTCTTTGATTCGCAGTTTTGGTCGGTTCGGTTTGGTTGGCCTAAAAGTTGAGAACCATAAAATAATGGTATAAAATGATTAAAAAATTATGTAAAAAATATTTTTGAGATCTTTGAGTAAAATCCTATGAAGCTCCGAAAAATTATTGCAAAATATTACACCGAATAATCTGCACAAAAAAAACAAATTTTGTCCCAACCAACCAAACTAAACTTCTATAGAAGAGGACCTGTTTCTACTCGTGTCGCTGCTTCCACGAGTCGTGCCCTTTGGCATCAACGCCTTGGAGACTTGTGTGGCTCTCGCCTTTCTTGTCTTGTTGGGCGTAATTTTTTTACTGTTTCCGTCGACGGAGGTACTTCTTTGTCTTGCGTGTGTTGTTGGCTCGGCAAGTAGGTTCACCCCTTACCCTTCTAGTGACTCCACCTCTTCTCGCTCTTTTGATTTTATACACTGATTTATGGGGCCCTAGTCCCTCCCCTTTGAAACGGGGCCATCATTGGTACGTGATTTTCATTGACGATTTCTCTTGTTTCGCTTGGATCTACATTCTCAAGTCTCGTGATTAGGTGTTGGCTACTTATCAGGCCTTCGCGGCTATGGTTTACACTCAATTCAATTCACCTATTTACATGTTTCGTGCCATTGGCGAGTACGTCTCTGCTGCTCTTCCCAGTACTTGTGCATTGGTGCTCATGCGTAGAATGGAGTTGCAGAGCGCAGGCTTTGTCACCTTCTTGAGACTACTAGAGCTATGATGCTTTCCTCCTCTGTTCCACCATAGTTCTAAGTGGAAACAGTCTTCACGACTGTCTATCTCATCAACATTTAGATGTTCACTTCTCTTTAAGGTGCCACACTAGTCGAGCTTTACGGCAGACTTGCTCAGTACATCAACCTTCGCACCTTTGGGTGTGTCGTCTATATCATCCTTCAGCCGCGTGTGTGGACGGTGCTGTCTGCTCAGTCGGCACAATGTGTTTTATTTGGTTATGACTCAGCTTAAGGGTTTTCACTACTGGGACCCTCTTGGTCGTAGGATTCAAGTCTCTTGGTACATCACATTCGACAAATCCAGCCGTTTGACCAGTCCCACTCCTTTGAGTCTTCCTTTGACACCTCCTTACTTGAGTCCCTCTCCTTTCTCAAACTAACTAAGCACTTCTTTGTCCCTTCCTCTTCCTTACCACCATCTCCACCACCAACCTCACCACCTTCTACACCACCCTCCTTAGCACCTACCACCATACTTTTCTCTCCTCCTCTAGTTCCTACTCCAGCACCTCCTACACCACTACCTTCTCCTATACCACCTCTTATTCCTTTTCAACCTCTTGTCGCGTCGGCCTTCCATTGGGTGCTTCCACTCCCTCCTTGTTAGGACCTTTCTCCTCCCACCCTCGAGCTCCCCTCTTCTTTTGCTTCCCTACCCACTGAAGACCACGCTCGTGCCTCCTTGTGGCACGCTCTTCGTGATACGAGCACGATTTCTCATCTAGATTGCTATGGCTTCTCTGTTTGTGTCACCACCTTCTCTGAGCCTGCCTCGTACCATGAAGCTGTTGCTCACCCTGAGTGGCAATTGGCAATGGCTAAGGAGCTTGTTGCCCTTTAATGCATTGGCACATGGTATTTTTTCTCTCCATAGTCACTTCGATCATATGCAAGTGGGTTTGGGTCTAAAGATCTGACGCTTCTCTTAAGCGCTACAAGGCGCCTTGTGGTTCGTGGTTTTCAGCTGGAGTATGGTCGTGACTATGGCGAGACTTTCTCCCCGGTCACCCATTGGACCACTCTCCTCTCCTTTGTTGTTGCCTTTGCTTGACAATGGACCATGTCCCAGCTTGATGTGAAGGATATCTTTCTTCATGATGAGTTCCATGAGATCTAGATTCACCCGCCTCCTTGCTGCAATGCTCCAGATGGTCACTTGTGTAGCCTTCGCCGCTCCCTCTATGGTCTCAAGCAGGCCCCTTGAGCTTGGTTTGAGCACTTTATTTGAATCGTCACTACTACTAGTTTTGTTCCAAGTCAGCATGACCCTGCTCTCTTTGTCCACATCTCTTGTGGTCCGACCCTACTTCCCTACGTTGATGGCATGCTCATCACCGGAGATGATCCTCAGTATAATACCTTTGTTAAGTTGCGCCTCGGTGAGCAGTTCTAGATGTTCGATCTAGGCCCCCTTTGGTACTTCCTAGGGATTGAGCTTGAGCCCACGCCCAAGGGCTACTACCTCCTAGTGTAAGTATATCCAGGAACTTCTTACTCATGCCTATCTCTAAGGAGCACACTGTTGACACTCCGATGAAGCTACACCTTTAGCTTTGGCCACTGATGGTGTTCCCTTTGTGGATCCCAGTCGCTACCATCGCCTTGTTGCCTTGTTTCTCACGCTGTTCACATCCTCAGCCGGTTCATCGTAGCTCCCACCAGTGTGCACTGTAGTCACCTTTTCACATTCTCTACCTTCGTTCTACGGCTGACCGTCACCTGTTCTTCTTTAGCTCCAGTCCCCTTCAGCTTCAAGCCTACTCGGATGCCACATGGGCTAGTGATTCCCCTGATCGCAAGTTCGTCTCGGCCTATTGTCTTTCTTGGTTCTTAATCTCCTAGAAGACCAAGCACCAGGCCGCTGTTTCTTGCTCCCGTACTGAGGTTGAGCTCCTTGTAGTGGCCTCTGTGACGGTTGAGGTGACTTGGCTTCGCTAGCTTCTTGCCTATCTGAGTGTGCCTGTTCCTGCTCCCACGACTGCCTGCTCTTACAACACTGGCACCATCAACATTACTCGTGATTTCGTGAAGCATGAGTTTACCAAGCATATCGGTGTTGTTGCTCACTATGTTCCGTCCCATGTGCAAGATCAAGTGGTTACTCCACGTCATGTTCCTTCGCATCTTCAGCTCGCTGACTTCTTCACCAAGGCACAAACTGGAGCACAACATGATTCACATCTCTCTAAACCCAATGTTATCCATCATGAGTTTGAGGGGGTGCTAGAATAGATTATTGTATAGGGGTTTCTTTGCCTTTTATCCTTCTCCCTTGTACTAGTATATACAAACCCATTGGACCCGTCGATTGGACATGTTTTCTCAAGTACCTTCTCGACATCATATTTGTATAGACAATATGATTTTCATCAAAAAACACTATTTTTAAAAGATGTATTACTACTATATGTTGATTATGTATTTATGTGGATTTTTCAAAGAGCGTAACTAGCAAAATATTTCATAGATTACCACTTTGAATACGAGATTTTAGTAGTTGCTTATTGCTTGGCCAATATTTTCAATGGGAAAAAAGTGATTTGGTCCCCAAATTATCGCGTTTAAGCCAAATTGGTCTTTGTGGTACAAAACCAAATAAGATTGGTTCTCTAATTGTCAAAACCATGCCAATTTGGTCCGTTGACTAGTCAAAACCAGTTTTACGAGTGTTTTTGTCTTTTCAGTGATGTAGCGTCCATGTGGGCGGTTTTGTTTGATGTCGATCGCAACATCATTTTCCATTTATGATGCCATGGTGACGAAAATCATCTTGTCGATGACAGTTCAGCGAATACCACTCATGAAACTGGGCTTGATCGGTCAAGGGACCAAATTGACACAGTTTATGGACCAACCTAACCCAAGTTTTGTTCCACATGGACTAATTTGGCTCGATCGCAATAGTACGGGGACCAAACTGACACTTTTTCTTTTCTCTATTTTGTAATAAATTTTAAAATATTCATTCTAATTCTGTTGCTTGTGGAGGCAAATGAGATGGCAGAATACCCCCAAAATCGGTAATTGGCCGAACCAAGAGCTTGTGTGAAATGAGATAGCAATCTCACCCCTCTTTTATCACTAATGTTGTGCCTTGTCAAGTGTTTTGCACCTATCTATTGGTTTGTGAATCGTTTGTGCTAGATAGAGCGGTGTATAATGAAAGTGTTCTCTAAGCATATACTGGTACTGCCAGATGGTCATGTAGATACATGATTTGTTTGTGTTACATGGAACAATGCATAACTGCGTACTGTATAAAGATAGTGCTGTTCAAAGAGCTGATGAACCAAAAGGAAATCATATATTGTTTTTATGTATCAATTCTTAAATAATTTAGAAATTTGGCATCCCATGCAAGTCTACTATGTCATCTCTAAATGCTGACAACATAATCCTTGTGTTATAGAATATAATAAAAAGTTGTAGAATCTAGTAGTCTAGTTGTTTTCCAGAATTGTGTATAGCAAAGTGTTCTAAAATTAGTTGACCTCTAGTGTGTTCTATAGTCACTTCTCACTAGAGTGACAAATAGGGTACTATAAGAATATTCTAGAACTAGCTAGGCCGAAGATCCTAACCTCAACACGCTGAACCAGAGCCCGGGCCCACTCGGGAGCACGAGACTCAGAGCCCCGAGAAGGACCAGCACTGCTGCTGCCAACAGGGCTGCTGGCGCTATTGCCGATCACGGAGAGTCCTGCACTGTTGGATCATGTGCCCCCTCCGACGACAGTAGTTGCAGAAGCTGCGAGATCCTCCTGCAGCAGGTGTCGCTGCTATTGTTGGTGTAGAAGCAGCGGGCACCACCACCCCCCCCCCCCCCCCCCACGCACCCGCCCACAGGAGGAGCGGGAGCAGGAGGAAACGACGAAGTCACCGAAAGCAGAGGCAGCTTAGGAGCACCCAACACAGTAGCCGACGATGAGAGAATGCCACAGAGGCGAGTCTCAGCCCGGACCTTAGTCAACGCCTCCTGTAGTGTCGGAAGAGGCGAGCGAGCCAGTTGCTGAGCACGAAGAGGCTCAAACTCCGGATGAATCCGGCTAAGAAACTGGAAAACTCTCGCACCAATACGGTGATCCCGAAGGCGAATACACTGCGAGCAGGCAACGCTGGGAGTATGCTGCAGAGTATCCAGCTGACGGTAAACATCGCCGAACCGCCGGTGGAAGTCATCAACAGTGGAGTCCTGCTGCTAGAGTGTCTCGACATCACGCAGAAGAGAAGTGTAGAGCGCCTGGCTGCTGGGCTGGTAAGTAGCCTGAACGTAGAGCCACATCGCCTGACAAGACTCAGGGGGACCACGTCAACAGCAAGTTCTGGACGCATACTGCCGATGAGGACATGAACAGCACGATTCTCAGTAGCAGTCCAGTCGCCCAGACGCTCAACTGTGGTGTTGTATGTCCGAACAGCGGTGTCGTAAGCCTGCTGGACGATGGGATCAATTGGGGCACCATCCGCAGCAGGCTGAGGAGCAGGACCAGGGGCCGCAGACAGCGCTGGAGAAAGGGTGGTGCCTGTGAGATGTCCCTAGAGCCCTTGGCTGTTGAGGCAAGCGCGGAGTGTTAGAAAAAACAGCCCAGGTTGAGAGCTGAACTCACTAGAGTTCAATGGAGTGGTGCTGAATTTGCTAGTGAGAAGTGAAATCTGAAAAAAGTTCTCTCCCTATTTTAGTACAAGTATACACACATATATATACAGACTAGGATTTTCGGCCTAGCTAGTTCTAGAATATTCTTATAGTACCCTACTTCTCACTCTAAAACACACTAGAGGTCAACTAATTCTAGGACATTTTGCTGTATACAATTCTGGACAGCAACTAGACTACTAGGTTCTAGAACATTCTGGGCCTCTTTGATACCTTGTTTTAGTTTAGTTTTTGTTGGGATTGCAACTTTTGTTATTTTTTATATACACCATTCACTTTATTTTTTGAAAATAATTTTTTTATAACTTTGTAGGGTTTTTCTCAAAGATCTTAAAAATATTTTTTTAATAATTTATTTAGCCTTTTCATACCACTTTCAAATATAGTCAAATTTTACCAACAAAAACTAAACTAAAACTAAACAAGCTATCAAAGAGGGTCTCTATTGCTATAACACAAGGATTATGCTGTCAATTCTCCCCTTAATCTTTGTGTTATCTTTGCATCTATCTTAGTTGCCCCTATTCTTATACGAAGGTCTTGGAATTTGACTCGTCCAAGTGCCTTTGTCTGGATATCTGCTAGCTGTTCTTCAGTGCCAATGAAGCTAGCATTGATGCTCTCATTCTCCATCTGCTCTCGTATGAAGTGATAGCGAATGTCAATATGTTTGCTCCTCTCATGAAAAACGGGATTATGGCCGGGAGCAGTGGCGGCGGCTTGAGGGGAGGTGGTGGGAAACCCTGACCCTAGCCCTAGCTTGATACCATGTTAGAGAGCTGCTCAAATGTAGATGGGCCCAAAATGGGCTGAAATATACATGTACAGGAGAGAAGGAAAATATGCAAAAAGACCCCTATAAACCTATACAATAGTAGAGAAGTCCTATACAAAATAGCTATTCTAACAAAGACAACCTTTCTTAATGGTGATCTTCAGGAGGAAGTTTATATCCAACAGCCGCCAGGCTTTGTTGTTGCAAGTGCAGAAGGAAAGGTGTTGCGACTGCGGAAGGCACTCTATGGCTTACGAGAAGCACCTCGTGCATGGAATGCCAAGTTAGATGCCACACTAAAGGGTCTCGGTTTTGAGCAAAACAAGTTGGATCATGCAATGTATCGGCGGATGAAAGGTAATGCCTTGTTATTGATTGGAGTATATGTGGATGATTTAATCATTACAGGGTCTTCTATCGATGAGATTGAGCGTTTCAAGAATGAGATGAACGCAAAATTTAAGATGAGCGATCTTGGTCCTCTCTCCTTCTACCTTGGGCTGGAGATTCAGCAAGATGACAGTGGCATCTCACTCTACGAAGCACATTATGCCAAGCGCATCTTGGAACTAGGCGGGCTGCAGAATTGCAACCCCGCAGTCACTCCAATGGAGGAGCGGCTCAAGCTTAGCCGCAACAGTACTGCACTAGAGGTGGATGCTACACATTTTCGACGATTAATTGGGAGTCTACGATATCTGGTCCATACACGACCAGATCTGGCCTTTGTAGTCGGTTATGTGAGAAGATTTATGGAACGGCCCACTGAAGAGCACATGGTTGCTGTGAAGTGAATCCTTCGTTACATCGCTGGCACGATTGATTATGGATTGCGATATAAGCGAAGAACAGGAGAAGCATGATTGATCGGCTACAGTGATAGCGATCTTGCCGGTGATATTGACACAAGGAAGAGCATAACTGGAATGATATTCTTCTATGGGTCAAGATTGGTGAGTTAGCGGTCAATTAAGCAAATGGTTGTGGCTCTGTCGTCCTGTGAAGCAGAGTATGTCGTTGCCTCAGCCACCGCCACACAAGGAATTTGGTTAGCTCGATTACTTGAAAAACTTCAAGGAAAGGAAGCTGAAGCCTTTGAGCTAAAGATATACATCAAGTCTGCTTTGGCTTGAAGCCATAATCCCGTTTTCCATGAGAGGAGCAAACATATTGACATTCGCTATCTCTTCATACGAGAGCAGATGGAGAATGGGAGCATCAATGCTAGCTTCATTGGCACTGACGATGAGCTAGCGGATATCCAGACAAAGTCACTTGGACAAGTCAAATTCCAGACCTTGTACAACAATAGGGGTAACTAAGATAGGTGCAAAGATAACATAAGGATTAGGGGGAGAATTGACACCATAATCCTTGTGTTATAGAATATAATAGAATGTTCTAAAATCTAGCAATCTAGTTGCTGTCCAGAATTGTGTACAGCAAAGTGTCCTAGAATTAGTTGACCTCTAGTGTGTTCTAGAGTCACTTCTCACTGGAGTGAAATAGGATACTATAAGAACATTTTATAACTAGCTAAGCTGAAGATCCTAGCCTCTATATATATGTGTGTATCCTTGTACTAAAAGAGAGAGAGAACTCCTTTTAGCTTTCACTTGTCACTAGCAAATTCAGCATCACTGCATTGAACTCCCGTGAGTTCTGAAGCTCTCAACCTGGGTTGTTTTCTAACAAATGCCACATATTTCCCTCTTGTTAGTTGATCAAAACTACCCCAACTTCATATTTTCAAATGAGTTGGGGTGCTTGTTTGTTCCATGTATAGTGATACACTGATAATGCTCATGTACAAGGTTTGCAAAACCGTTTTGGAGCTCTGAGCTGGCCACTGCGCGCCGGTTAACCGCTGGTTTTTCACGGTTTTGTGCCTGAATTGATATTTGACTTTTGCCAAAATTTGGGGCCGGCTAGCCAGCGGTTTTTAGCGGTTAGTCGCTGTTTTTTGTCGTTAGTCGTGGATCGGGGAGGCTAGCCGTGGTTTTCATTTTTAAAACACAAAATCAAATAAAATAATGGGAAAAATATTGAATTTTTAAATTTTGTTTTAGCCCAAGTGCTTAGAATAATTAATACTATTTTTACAAATTTCATACAACTTTTCATTTAAAATTTCATTTATATGAATTTCATTTGATCCTGTGGTTTTGCTAGCTGGCCGCCTCGTGCAGCCCGGTTAATTGGCGGTTTTGGAAACTTAGCTCATGTATATCTGCTAGAATGCTATTGACCAAAAAACAAAAAACATTATGCAGCATATAAGGAAAAGCGACATTTCACCTACCAGACTCTTAGAATGTTACTCTCATATTATCTTGGAATTGAAGTAAAGCAGGGCAGCGGCTCAATCACCCTCTGCCAAGCTGCCTATGCCAGAAGGATCATTGTTGCAGCAGGAATGCAAGGCTGCAATCCCTGCATTGTGCCAATGGAGCCTTGATTCAAGCTGAGCAAGGTGAGTTCAGCACCTACAGTTGATGCTACTACTTACAGAAGCATTGTGGGAGGTCTCCGCTACCTTGTCCACACTCGTCCAGTTATTGCATACTCTATTGGTTACATCAGTAGATTCATGGAATCGCCGACGATGGAGCACATGGCAGCAATTAAGCGTGTCCTACGCTACCTAGCTGGGACAATCTATTATGGGCTCAAGTGTGATAGAGAAGAAGAACTTTGCCTTATCGGCTATACAGATAGTGACATGGCTAGAGATGTGGACACACGCAAGAGCACAAGTGGTGCTATCTTCTTCCTGGATCAAGCCCAATCAGTTGGCAATCTCTGAAACAAAGAGTGGTGGCTCTCTCATCTTGTGAAGCAGAGTACATAGCAGCTGCCTCTGCTGCGTGTCAGGGGGTGTGGTTAGCACGACTGTTAGGGGAACTCCAAGATAGAGAGGTTAAGACCTTCGAGCTCAAGATGGACAATAAGGCAGCAATTGCATTAAGCAAGAACCCAGTCTTCCATGAACGCAGCAAACACATTGACACGCGGTATCATTTTATCCGTGATTGCGTAGAGCACGGAAAGGCAAGGACCACCTACATCAGCACCTCAGAACAGCGTGCTGACATTTTCACAAAAGCACTGGGGCGAGCAGTGTTTCAGGAATTACGTGCAAAGATTGGTGTAGTCCCAATCAAAAGGCAAGAAAAATGTCAAGACTTAGGGGGTTAATGACAGATAAGTCTTGATTACTTTACTGTTTTTGCTAGGCTGTATACCAGCTAATATATTTAATCAAGTAGTAGTATAAAGTGTGTGTGAACACATCCATGTATGGAGTGCTATAGGAAGTAGTTTATTATTTCTTATCAGCTAAGTAGCAAAGTCAAATTTGTACTGCTTTAAACAGCAGAAGCTAAGTCGGTTGTAACTGGCTGTAGCTTGCTGGAATCTGGTTGTAGCTTGCTGGATTGAGTCGGTTGTAATGCCTATATAAAGAATAGAAAACCAGAGCAAGGGTAGCTTTAGCAGCTCCATTTTGCAGCTGTGAAGTGCAAATATCACCCTCCTATTGCTGCTGCCATCTCCACTACATATACTTGTTTCAACAATGGCCATGTTTGCACTCAACAACTCCATTTTGAGCATGAGCACCAGTGCAAGAGTACTGAGGGAGGGTGCCATGATCCAAGAAAATCTGGCTAAGAGCATTAGAAAGATACACGTCAGCAGAGTCAACACGAAACACACAAATGTGAGTCGAAGTGTGTGCGAGCCATGGCAGCGAAGGCCTGGTAAGCAGCTAGCACTTGATCACGAGATTTGAGAAAGTAGATCCAAGTGAAGCGAGATTAATCATCAACAAAGATAACAAACTAGCGATGTCCCTCTTTCGAAACGAAGGGTGCTGGTCCCATACATCAGAATGAACTAAAGCAAAATGACGATCCGACACAGAATGATTGCTGGAATAAGTCAGTTGTAGCTGTTTGCCAAGTTTACAACCCTGACAGGGGAGGGAGGCTTCACAAGAAACCTTCACAAGGACACCACGACTGACAAGAGATGACAAGCGAGGATTCGACATATGACCCAACCGATGATGCCACCGAGCAAAACTGGTGCAGGTGGTGCTGGTGGTGAAGGCAGTGGCATCGGCGCGACGATCGACAGGCTGAGATGTGGAGGTGTAGCAGCGGAAGAAATGCGAAGCCAGTGAAGCTCCCACAGCCGTGGGGAGTCATGGGTGCGTCGGCCAGTACCAACTAAGGTCTCCGAACCAGGAGCCTGGATAAAACAGGAGTCAGACTCGAGAGTGATGCTGAAACCAAAATTAGTTAGTTGGCCAGCAGAGATTAGTTGCATAGCGAGACAAGACACATACGAAATAGAGGGAACACTAAAAGATGTGTGTAGAGTGCCTTGGCCAGGAACTGTGAGGGAGGTGCCATCAGCTGTTTTCACAAGCACTGGACTAGCTGGGGACCTTAGAGAGGTGAGGTGAGTGGAATCAGGAGTCATGTGAAAGGATGCTCCAGAGTCCAGATACATGAAACAGTGGAGAAAGACTGGCTGGCAGTGACAGAGGAGGCCTTAGGAGACCTGAAGAGCTCATGGCGCTCAACGCGCTGAACCAGAGCCCGCTCCCTCTCGAGAGTACGAAACTTAGAGCCTCGAGAAGGACCGACACTGCCGCTGCCAGCAGAGCTACCAGACTGCTGGCGCTGCTGCCGATAACAGAGAGTCCTGCACTGCTGGATCGTGTGCCCCCTTCGACGACAGTAGTTGTAGAAGCTGTGAGATCCCCCCTGCAGCAGGTGTCGCTGCTATTGTTGGTGTAGAAGCAGCGGGCACCACCACCCCCCGCGGCCTGACAACGAACAGGCACAGGAGGAGTGGGAGCAGGAGGAAACGACGAAGTCACCGATAGCAAAGGCAGCTCAGGAGCACCCAACACAGTAGCCGATGATGAGAGTGCCACGGAGGCGAGTCTCCTCATCCCGGACCTGAGTTAACGCCTCCTGTAGTGTCGGAAGAGGCGAGCGAGCCAGGAGCTGAGCACGAAGAGGCTCAAACTCCGGACTAATCCGGCTAAGAAACTGGAAAACCCTCTCACCAATATGGTGATCCCGAAGGCGAACACACTGCGTGCAGGCGACGCTGGGAGTATGCTGCAGAGCATCCAGCTGACGGTAACATCGCCGAACTGCTGGTGGAAGTCGTCAACAGTGGAGTACTGCTGCTGGAGTGTCTCGGCATCATGCAGAAGAGAAGTGTAGAGCGCCTGGCTGCTGGGCTGGTAAGTAGCCTAAACGTAGAGCCACATCGCCTGACAAGACTCCGGGAGGACCACGTCAACAGAAAGATTGGGACGCATACTGCCGACGAGGACATGAACAGGACGATTCTTAGCAGCAGTCCAATCACCCAGACGCTCAACCGCTGTGTTGTATGTCCGGATAGCGGTGTCGTAAGCCTGCTGGACGACGAGATCAACTGGAGCACCATCCGCAGCAGGCTCAGGAGCAGGACCAGGTGTCGCAGGCAGCGCTGGAGGAAGAGTGGTGCCGGTGAGATGTCCTCAGAGCCCGTGGTTGTTGAGGCAGGCGCAGAGGAGAGTGGACTAGTCCCAGAAGTTTAATCTGTCCAACTGGATGCTCGGAAGCGGTCCAAAGCAGTGAGACGAAGAAGCCATGACGCTGCCACGATGGAGACGGATAGCAGCATCGAATCCCTCTACAGCGGTAGTAGCGAGTCGGCGTGGAGTTGGACAACAGCTGCGGGTCCCCACCCCCAAGACAGAGGCAGCGCCGACCTATAGGGCGCTTAACCGCAGCAGCCGCGCCCTCAACCGCAGCAGCCGGCGCGGGGAAGGCAACAGCGAGCCCCCTCCCCCAAAGGTAGAGGCGGCGTCAGGGTGCCGGCACTGCGCGGGGAAGGGCGGCGTCGGCACGCTGGCCCCAAGGCAGAGGCGGTGCCGGCCTGGAGGAGGTGGCACCGGCCTGGAGGAGACGACGGCGGTTGGAGTAAAGAAGGGCGGCGTCGGCACGCCGGGCCCATGGCAGAGGCTGCGCCGGCCTGGAGGAGACGGCGGCGACGGTTGGAGGGAGAGGACTGCGGCGGCGGCGACGACTGGAGGGAGAGGACTGCGGCGGAGAGGACTACGGTGGCGGCTCGTGAAGGAGCAACAGCGCCGCCAAGAGAAGGTCCGGTGACGGCGGCCGCGCCGTCTGCGGCCGGGAGCAGTGGCGGCGGTTGGAAGGGAGGTGGTGGGAAACCCTAACCCTAGCCCTGGCTTGATACCATGTTAGAGAGCTGCTCAAATGTAGATGGGCCCAAAATGGGCTGAAATATACATGTACAGGAGAGAAGGAAAATATGCAAAAAGACCCCTATAAACCTATACAATAGTAGAGAAGTCCTATACAAAATAGCTATTCTAACAAAGACAACCTTTCTTAATGATGATCTTCGGGAGGAAGTTTATGTCCAACAGCTGCCAGGCTTTGTTGTTGCAAGTGCAGAAGGAAAGGTGTTGCGACTGCGTAAGGCACTCTATGGCCACCTCGTGCATGGAATGCCAAGTTAGATGCCACACTAAAGGGTCTCGGCTTTGAGCAAAACAAGTTGGATCATGCAATGTATCGGCGGATGAAAGGTAATGCCTTGTTATTGATTGGAGTATATGTGGATTATTTAATCATTACAGGGTCTTCTATCGATGAGATTGAGCGTTTCAAGAATGAGATGAACGCAAAATTTAAGATGAGCGATCTTGGTCCTCTCTCCTTCTACCTTGGGCTGGAGATTCAGCAAGATGACAGTGGCATCTCACTCTACGAAGCACATTATGCCAAGCGCATCTTGGAACTAGGCGGGCTGCAGAATTGCAACCCCGCAGTCACTCCAATGGAGGAGCGGCTCAAGCTTAGCCGCAACAGTACTGCACTAGAGGTGGATGCTACACATTTTCGACGATTAATTGGGAGTCTACGATATCTGGTCCATACACGACCAGATCTGGCCTTTGTAGTCGGTTATGTGAGAAGATTTATGGAACGGCCCACTGAAGAGCACATGGTTGCTGTGAAGTGAATCCTTCGTTACATCGCTGGCACGATTGATTATGGATTGCGATATAAGCGAAGAACAGGAGAAGCATGATTGATCGGCTACAGTGATAGCGATCTTGCCGGTGATATTGACACAAGGAAGAGCATAACTGGAATGATATTCTTCTATGGGTCAAGATTGGTGAGTTAGCGGTCAATTAAGCAAATGGTTGTGGCTCTGTCGTCCTGTGAAGCAGAGTATGTCGTTGCCTCAGCCACCGCCACACAAGGAATTTGGTTAGCTCGATTACTTGAAAAACTTCAAGGAAAGGAAGCTGAAGCCTTTGAGCTAAAGATATACATCAAGTCTGCTTTGGCTTGAAGCCATAATCCCGTTTTCCATGAGAGGAGCAAACATATTGACATTCGCTATCTCTTCATACGAGAGCAGATGGAGAATGGGAGCATCAATGCTAGCTTCATTGGCACTGACGATGAGCTAGCGGATATCCAGACAAAGTCACTTGGACAAGTCAAATTCCAGACCTTGTACAACAATAGGGGTAACTAAGATAGGTGCAAAGATAACATAAGGATTAGGGGGAGAATTGACACCATAATCCTTGTGTTATAGAATATAATAGAATGTTCTAAAATCTAGCAATCTAGTTGCTGTCCAGAATTGTGTACAGCAAAGTGTCCTAGAATTAGTTGACCTCTAGTGTGTTCTAGAGTCACTTCTCACTGGAGTGAAATAGGATACTATAAGAACATTTTATAACTAGCTAAGCTGAAGATCCTAGCCTCTATATATATGTGTGTATCCTTGTACTAAAAGAGAGAGAGAACTCCTTTTAGCTTTCACTTGTCACTAGCAAATTCAGCATCACTGCATTGAACTCCCGTGAGTTCTGAAGCTCTCAACCTGGGTTGTTTTCTAACAAATGCCACATATTTCCCTCTTGTTAGTTGATCAAAACTACCCCAACTTCATATTTTCAAATGAGTTGGGGTGCTTGTTTGTTCCATGTATAGTGATACACTGATAATGCTCATGTACAAGGTTTGCAAAACCGTTTTGGAGCTCTGAGCTGGCCACTGCGCGCCGGTTAACCGCTGGTTTTTCACGGTTTTGTGCCTGAATTGATATTTGACTTTTGCCAAAATTTGGGGCCGGCTAGCCAGCGGTTTTTAGCGGTTAGTCGCTGTTTTTTGTCGTTAGTCGTGGATCGGGGAGGCTAGCCGTGGTTTTCATTTTTAAAACACAAAATCAAATAAAATAATGGGAAAAATATTGAATTTTTAAATTTTGTTTTAGCCAAAGTGCTCAGAATAATTAATACTATTTTTACAAATTTCATACAACTTTTCATTTAAAATTTCATTTATATGAATTTCATTTGATCCTGTGGTTTTGCTAGCTGGCCGCCTCGTGCAGCCCGGTTAATTGGCGGTTTTGGAAACTTAGCTCATGTATATCTGCTAGAATGCTATTGACCAAAAAACAAAAACATTATGTAGCATATAAGGAAAAGCGACATTTCACCTACCGGACTCTTAGAATGCCATGCTGGTTGGCAGCATTTATTCTGGTGCATATCAAGTCAGTTTTATTGATGAAGACATTTCGTTGAAGTTTAAATGTTGGATTCTGAAGATAAGATACTGTGTACTACAAAATGGATGAAATTTGGTGCATCTTAAATTGTTGACAGTGCCAATAACCATTACCATAAGATGTCTTCCATGTATTATTTAATATTTAAATTGATAACATTTGAAATATGTAACACTTAATAGGAAAAAGAGGAGAAAACCAATCATGATTATTGGCTATAAAGATAAGAGAGAACATACTTAGTTGTTTGTATGTTGCATTTTGTTTCTTGTAATGGTGTTTAACACTGCTCCCATTACTGTAGGGATGTCATGGATGTTGGAATTATTTGATTCTGTTCTTTTGTTTCTTATCACTCTACATAGGGATACATATGTGGATTAATCTTGGCTTAATAGCAGTAACTGGTCAAGAGTTCTGTTAAGTTATGCTTGCAACTTCTGTTTAAATATATCTGTATTATTAAATTAGAATTCCTTCATAAATCTGTTAATCTTATCTTGTAGACATGTTCTGCAAACTGCAATCTTGAAGTGAGATCTTGAGAATTGAGTTCACGGTCCATTATTGAAACCAACAGGAGTGCACAGAAAAAGATCTTGCATTCGTTGGATAGAGATTCCTTCTCATATGAGGAAGTTGCTGTGAGGTTGACATGATCACTATACAGCAAGCATGGCTTTCAGGTTGTCATAGAATTGAGTCAATGCCTGCTGTAAACAGATAAATTCCTGTATCTCCTTTAAGCTTGATTGCATAACTGATGCAAGAGCAGGTATGACATCTAGAGGCTTTCCATATTGCTACTGCAAAACATGACTGGATTCATGCATTTAAAGTTTGTGGTTTATTGTTATCAGTTCAGATCTCAATATCCGATACCTGAAGAAATTTTTATTCAACTTGTGAGGCAAAGTAGATATGTCTATAGCTTTTTTCTTATACTGTGTAAATTTCTTTTAATTCTTTGATTATTGTTCTGATCTAAGAAATACCACTCATCTTGTTTGTCATGTGGGATGTATCTTTATGTGTTAATTACTTTACTTTATACAGTAGTTTGGGTCTAAAAAAATCAGACTCATTATGTTTTCTTATTTTCTTGTATGTATAGCATGCACATAGCATGCATCCTGGATTTGGCTAGTTAGCTAACTATCAGTAGACGGTAGTGATAAAACTTCTGTAATCATCTGTTTGTGCTATCTATAAATGTGTCTGGCACTTGGTTGCAACCTATCATCAGATTGGTCTTGCTGCAGGTTGTGCTTGCAGAAATTGTAACTTCTGGGGATGCCTGCATTTGTAGTGCGCAGTGATCTGATGTTGAGACATGTGTGGAAACGGAGTAGATTGCTGTTATTTATGTATGATATATAACATGCATTTTTCCAGGTTTTTGTTAGCACCCATATTCTAAAAACATGCACACTGCATTGTTTACAATCTTCAGTTGCCATCACGCATCTATCATTGCGTAAGATGTGATGGGCAAATGAGAACTGGCCATTCAATATTCTTATATTGTGCAACGATATAGCCCATACTGAATCCAGATGGAGGTTTCTTACATCCTAGCCGTAGCTTTCAGTTAATACCCTGATATATGTATTGAATTTGACCCTATACTTTCTTCTAGATTTAGCCATGCCACGATGGGTGTTTCCTAGGGTACTTTTAGAGTGATAGATACAGCTCCTTGTCCCATCGACATGGTATAAAGTTTTTTTTTTTGCCATTTTGCAAATGTCTTTTATGTGTGACATTTTAGATGAGATTGGTTGGTGATCATTTCTGTGGCATGGATCTATCGTGGTAAGTTTCCTTGCTCTTGTTACTATCATTAGGCTGTCTGACAGATAATTCTGCCTGACCTAGAGACAAAGAGAATCTTAATGTGGGGCAGATTGTAGAGAGACAACTATCCTCGGCATCTAGATTCTCCCAATATTTTGCTAGATAGCTTCCAGTACTGTAATCAGTAATTTGGATAGTTTCCTATATGGATAGGAAGAACAAAAATGCTGGAACATGCTTTGGGACTTTAAAAATGCAAAAGGCACTTACATATTCTAGAATTGTTCAGAGGTATTTTAAAATATTTGGTATTTTAGAATATTTGAACCGAAATAAAATATTTTAAACTTTGAGAATATTTTATTAATTGCGTAGAAATACTTTGTCTTGGGAAGATATGAAAAGCTATTGGAAAATTCAGGAAATTTCAGAAAGTATCTGAGTTTAATTTTTTTATCTTTAAAGTTTAAATTGATATTTGAAAATTGAGGCTATTATGTGATTGTGTCAATCTTTTTATGAATTTATGTCAAAGCATATTATGTCATTGTTTCAATGCGTATATGCATTGTGTTGAATGTGTATATTTAATTTTGTTGAAATATTGAACCACCAGTTGTATGGTTTAACGTATATTGCTTCCTATGCATGTGTAACTGTGTATTACACGACTATTCTATCTGTTCATGGTTCAAATCTGTCATTTATCCACCCGTGTACTGTACACCATATTCCTATCTGGCATGCCTATATTTGGCTATGAATCAAAGAAAAAAATATGGGTTAGGATTCAACATGAGCAATGTCTACCTGTATTTGACCGAGTTTCACCCTTAGCTCTAGTGAGTAGAGCATCATTATTGATTGGCCAAATCTGATGCGATGCATATGTAACTGGTTCATACTGTAGGACCTAACCTTCACTATAAACAAAACAAAAAATATGTTGTTCGAGTGGCTTGGGCTTAGTTTTGCTCTGTTAATATGTTTGACAGCTCTGAAGAAAACATAATTTCCATACATCATTTCATGACTTCATGAGTGGTATTTTATGTTTTCATTTGCACAGCCACTTATTATTACAATTTTTACCATTTGTTTCCTATTCTGGTTATTTTGGTTATAAGTTGTAGATTCTCATCATAATAGATATTCTCACTGACAGGTTTGGTTAACTTATCAATAATCTTTGATGACCAGATAGATCATGAAAGTGGAAACATGAAGTCAGATGACCATGTGATCACAAGAACTGTCAGACTTGTATTATAGTAATGTTCATATTTCATCTCAATCATGCTTCATCTAGCTCCTATCGATGCCCATAGGTGGTGTAAAAAGTGATTCTTTGCTTTGGTAAATGCCATGTGCAACGCGCCATCAGGATCAATTAGTCCTTTCCTGATGGGATTGCCAGACTCATTTGCTTTCGGAGGTGACAGGAGGTTTGGTCTCGTGACCCTTTTCAGAATATTATTACTCATGAATTGAGATTTTGCGGTCGAAGGCTGTACAGTTCTGTGTTGGTTAGGTGCTCGCGATCACATGTGTGGAGAAGACCGTCATTTCAAATTTAAGCAATCTCTTGAGTCTTGACTGAAACAGCTTAAGCAACTGTAGCCTTTCATATGACTTATTGGTACCATGCCATAATTATTCTGGTCTAAACATGCTTTGTGTAGGCTGTTAGCGTCCTTTCCACGGGCAGCTCTGTTTGTCTTAAAGATAGCGGCATGCAAATAGCTTGTTGGGTCATTTAATATGATTATAAAGCTCAACTACACCACATATTATTCTCGAGAGGCATGTTGTGACGCCACTCATGAGCTCACCTTGTGGTCCAGGAATGCTGGATGCACCCTAAATATGGACTGCCTTGCTCTTCTGAAACAGGTAATTCGGTAGCAACTCAGAACTCAGAAGTCAGAACCTCAACACACCAAGATGGATGTTCACCCTGTCCGTGCATGCACCAGGTATGTGCTGCCCTTTTACCTCCTGTTCCTGGCACCTTTCCATTAAAGATAAAAACCCTGATGAGTAATCTTGTCATGTGTTGTTACCTCCATTTTATTCTGGTTCTGCTGGTTGCTCTCGCGACTTAATTGTGATGTGTGACTTGACAGGGCACTGATAACCAGCCAATCATGAAGTTGTACCTTGTGCTATTAAACCCCTTCTGCCCATGAAGAACCCACATGGATGGGATCCACCGCCACTGTTGGATCCAAAAGTACGCCCTTGAGAAAGAACAAGTGTCCGGATGGATAGATGGCCCCCTGTTCCTTTCTTTCCCTGGTCCGTGGCAAGACACCCCGCCCCGGTGGTGGTCTGAGTTTCCAGCCCAGAGTGCAGCAGCTGCTCTGCTTCACCCTGCACTGCCCAGCGCCATGCTGCATGGGACGCACACGGCGTCGTCCCTGCTTATTGCTGTTCATGGGCGCCATGTGGGAGGATCATACGGCGGTCACATAGGTGGCTCGTCCAACATGGCAAGCGTCGGCACCTTCTCTTCTCTTCTCCTTTGGGACGACGGCGACGCTGGGGCCAGATCTATTTATTCCTTCCCATGGCCTGCGATGGGTCGAGCTTCTGGAGGTCGCCGTCGTGGCCAGTGAGATCGCTGGAATGGATCCAGAGGCCTGAAAAGAAGAGAGTTAGGACCCTCACATCCTGCCCTGACTCTGTCATGATTGCTCGCTGTTGGCTGCTGTCCGTACTTGATTGGCAGCGCTCCCGCATCCCGCATGGCTTCCCAGAAGGTGATCAATGATCATATCTCCGCGTTGTCAGTCGGCTACGCCTACGCGTAGTAGGTTTCTTGCACTGCAGCATCAGTCAGGTACTCTGTGGATGATGGTGTCAAAACTAAACACTTAACTATGCACTGAACTGGAGATGGAGCTGGGAACTGAAGCACTGAACTACGCATGTACGACGCTGCACCTGAACGGTATAGCCGCTTGGGCATCGTATATACGCTGCACCAGAAGCTGTTGGAACAGTCAGTAATTGAGGATGCAACAGTAACAGTCTGAACTTCTTCCCGTTGTTGTGGTGAGTAGGCTCTGTGGCAGCAGCCCGAGCGCAGCTTAACCGAATGGACGTATCGTGGATGACAGGTAAGATCACACATACCATGCATGCATGCATGCATGCACCTAGGAGGGATCAGTGAGAAGGAATGTTTGAATCTTGGGCACTGGTGCTGTTGGAGCACCTGACATGTTGCATCGTTTGACACTTAGTCCTTTGGCCCCTGCAGCTGAAGCGATGCTCTAGCTTGATCTGGACCACACGGCCGGGACGGGACGATCGGGGCGCACAGTGAAAATCGGATGCAGCTCAGGTGGACGCCTATTTGCCATAGTAACAATCAGGACCTTCACATGATCACATTTGGAGTACATCGAGAGAGAAAGTATCAAAATGTGAGCTGAAAATTTGTTTACGTCGTAGATCATCACTGCCCGTTCCTATCCGCCTACGCACGGGAGTACGCACGTGGCAGACTGATTTTTCAGTCCAAAGTAGAATACATGGGCGAGAGCTTGTCGATGGGGAACCTTGTGCAGTTGCTGACAGCATACGCTGATAACTAAGCTCCTCCGCTACAGTGCGGTCGACAGAGGTGTTTCATGCACACAACCGCTGAATTGAAGCTCGCTGGAGTCACCGGACCGAGAGGGCTACAGCTAAGGCATTAATGCTGGGACAACAATGCGGAGCTCCAAACGCTTCCTTCCAGTGGCTACTGACAAACGAGCCACCCAATTGTGAGTGGGCTTCGCTACGGCTGCACGTCTGGCATGAATGCGCCCCTCAAAATTTCTTGTGCACAATCCTGCAACAAGTGCTCCCATCCCATGGACGGTGGTTTGAGTCCTGATGTCCAACATGCGTCAGCTACGACGATATATTTTTATTTTTAAATTTTTTTTTAAAGAGGGGTAGAAGAACTACCGTTCGAATGGGTAACTTGAGGGTGGCTCTTTCAGCCTGCAGCTTGGAGCATGTTCAATGACTATCTTGGCTCTGAATTCTAGCCTAGTTCCAAACTTCACTATACATGTACATAAATTTATTATTCACAACCTCTAATTTTGGTCCTACGCCACAATTTGTTGCTAGCAATGGACATGCTGATAGTGCAGCTTGGGCGACGGAGTAACTTTATGATACGGGCCAACCCTTTATGTGACTAGTACCACGGGGTACTGTAGCGTCGTGAGCAGTACCCACGGTACTGTAGCACGTGGGCCCCATCACTATTGAGTCTTTATCTTCTTAATCTTTTGATGGTTATCCTTTTCATATTGTTAGCTATTTTCTAGGGATTTGATTAGATCAAATCCAAGTCTTTTCTTAACGTCCAAATTGATCATCCTCTATAAAAGGAAGGTCATGTACCCTTAATTAATCAAGCAAGGAGTAAACCAAGTTCTTAGTAAGGCGTTGCCAACGATAAACGGCCGGTGGCTCCGTACAGCCAAAGGCGGTAGCTTCGACAACAGCTCGTCTCGCCCGCGTCAAGGGCCGTATCACTTTAAAAGAAAAACTCAGCTCTATCTTTGAGGTGTGAAAACTTTGAGATGTATATTACCTTTTCTTTTTATGGCCTTACACGTACATGCATGTAGATATATGTTAACATTCCTATTTATAGGAGAAAAAGAATGCATATTTAGATCTACAAAAGAGGGGTTGCAGTGGTCATTGCTAAACTAGGAATGAGTGTGTCTTTTCACGCCTTATTCTAAAGACCTTTGAACCAGAATGCCCTCCCGCTATCATACTACAGTTCGGGCATGAATGAAAACTTCGATCTCTAAACGGTTACGCTTTGTCTTGAAAGGATGATGATACTTATATTGAAACAAGTGGGGATCCATTTGTACTGTTTGTCCTTTAGGCTACCTTGGTTGTTGTCGATCATCCCTTTGCCTTTGCATCAAATGGCGAGGGTTAGGTGAAGCTCACTCTATGCTTCGCTGTGATTTTTGGCCTGGGGCGTCTTTGCTTTCCTTTGGTGATTCCTATGGGGCATGTCCAAGGATTCTGCGAAGGTGAAGCTCGCATTCTGCTTTGCTTTGGTCTTTGGTCTGTGGTCTGAGACACCCATGCTTCCCTTGGATTCATTAGGTTACAGGAGTAGAGTGTGCTACCTCTACTGTAGCATGGATCCAATGAGCCCACTTGCAGGTTTTTTAAAAAAAAAAGAAATTCTTTTTTGTGGTATGGTTACTATGGTATAGTGGTTAGCCTCCCAGGTTTTCCACCTTAAATGGTGACCAGTGTTGGAGAGTACTTCCCACAATCCCAGCTAATCTGAAAAAGGAAGGCTGGCAGAGACCGTACCTTAGTTTCTTCTACAGTGTCATCCTTCTCATGTCACGGAAGAAATTTGGATTTTGAGTCAATGGCCTGTGGCCAGAGAGGAGTCAAAACTGCAACCCAAGGAATCCACCACACACCATCAAATCAAGGTGTGCCATGGCTAGAAATAAAGGCAAGTGTAAGGACGAGGCATAATTTGAACAGTTCGCCGCATAGAGAAAATTGCACGGACGATACACATATACTTCCAATTTTCTGTTGATTGCTGCCTGTACTTTGAAAGCAGGAAATTTCCTAACCTACTAGATATTTTTCGCATGATATTTTTTGTAGCACAAAAAATTTTGGGTTCCGTGTTTTTTCAACTCAAGTGCCACTAAATTGAAACCAGAGATGGTCAGTTGTCACCTTTAAAGTACTAGTCATCTCTGTGCTTTGCTACGAATAAATATCACGTTATTTTTCGCTCTATCATATTTAATTTGCCTAGCACATGCTCTTATGCTCTGCGTTCAACCTTTCACACTTGGTATATTTTAAGTCAGATTTTTGCCTAGTGAAATTCTTTAGCCAAAGATGGATGCATGCCATGTGTTTCATTTTGCTAAACAATATCAATTAAATGGTATATCAATAAAATTGATGTAACAATAAATGAATTAGCAAAATTCTTTTATTTTAGATGGCAGAAAAACTTTTCCAATACAACATACTAAAATAAAGAACTTAGATATCGAATGATTTGATGTATCTTGAGCTGATTGAAAACATTCGAAAATATAATTTACTAAAATAAGAAAGCGAGCCCAAAAAAATAGAAAATACTCTTATGATTCTTGGGACCGTTGGATGGGATGTAGGGTAGAGATAAACAGTGGTAGAACTTGAAGCCAAAATTAGAGGAGGCTTGTACTACATTATCCAAGTTTGGAGGGGCTAAACAAACATATTATGCTCTAAGTTCTCATAAACAGTGGAACCTAATAGCCTATTATCAAGCAAAATAATTTTAGTAGGGAAGTCTATTGGCCCTAATGAAGCTCCACCCCTAGAGATAAATGATGGTCTTACCATATTAGGCTCTATCCCCCTAATTAATCAATTTCCTCATAGTAACAATAATGTTCTACCAATTTAACATGTCAAGTTTTCATGATATACAGATAAAAATAGAAGATAACTATCACCGGTGGACTGGGCTTATTCCAGTGGTGAGATGTGGTGGTGTCCGCCCCACCCACTAGTGTGTTGATCCTAGGGTATCACGCTAGTGTCACACTGGGGAGATTGAATTGGGAAATAAGATGGGAACAAGGGGAAGGAGCCAGGATGAGCCAAGCCAAGGCGTCGGTGGGGAAGAAGCCAAGCCAAGCCACCTAAGAGAAAAAGAGAAAAAAGGAAACCGAGCCTAAGACACAACATAACCGAGTCAGGTGGGCTTCCAAGCTAAGAGATAGTTTGCCAAGGAGAGATCAAAGGTGGACATCGACGAAAGCAAGGGAGAAAAAATAAGCCAAGTCAAATGGATTCTTGAGCCAACAAAAACAAGCCCAAGCTAGGAGATAAGCCAAGCCAGGTGGGCTCCAAGCCAAGCAAGAGTCCTAGGGATGACAATTTTACCCATAGGTTTGGGTACCCATGGGTACCCAACCCAATGGGGTATGGGTTTTATTTTAGACTATGGGTTTCAAAATTTGGGTTCAGGTACGGGTTCATTTTTACACCTATGGATACCCATGGGTACTTGAAAAAAATATATAGTATGACATGTCATCATATCTTATCAATAAAAATGTATTGATGGAAGTCTAAAGTTTAAATATGAGTTTATATGTTCAAAGTTGATAAAAGACTAGAATTGAAATTGTCTAGTATCATATATGTTGTATTCCATGTTGAAATATAGGCTTATTATGTATTTCGGGTTCGGGTATCTGTTCGGGTATCCATCAAGTTCGGGTATGTGGGCGGGTCTATACCCATGAAATAGTTTAAGTTCGGGTTTGGGTATAGTGTTTGGTTTTCAGGTTTAGGTCCGAGGGAGGTGTACCCGGAGGTACCCAACCCGATTGGCATCCATAAAGAGTTCGTGTGTGTTGTTGTGAAAACCGAGGGTTTGTATAGAGAGAGTACTTGTGGGTAGAGATGTTGAGTGGAAAAATCTATGAAATATGGGTGGTGCCATGTGAAAAAAAAATGTAAAAATGTTGTTTCCATTGGAAACAACATTACTTTCTATTTCAATAAAATAGAAATCGGGATATTAACCCATTTGGGAAAAAGATAACTACCGCAATAGGAAAAACATATGCTTGATTTTGTGCTTAAAATGGTATGCATAATGTAAATTATGTAAAACACTCTTCACTGAGAATTAATGATAATTGATTAGAACTGTGTGCAGGATAAGCCAACAAGATATTCTGTGGGAGTTGTTTTCACATTTAAATCCTCTGTGACTTCTGTTAGGAATTGTGTTTATTTATTAACTAGCTATATGCTGTGGAATCCCATGCTGTTGACACATAATGTAGTTTTCGTTTTAGTAGAAATTCTACAGAACATCAAAACATCTTTAAATAGGAAAACTTTACAGGCGTGACTGCTAAAGAATTATAAATAAGAATGCCAAGTTGCGTCTCATCGTCATCTCTTTCATACATAAGCATAAATCTTAGTACACATGGATGTCAACTCTATATTCTCTACCAACCATTAGATGTACACAACTGCACGACTGCACTACATTACATTCTGTACAGAAAGGCCCATGGGTACAGGAAAATTTGGGCTCTACTTGACGCACTCAATCTGGCCTCCACACCAAAATGTTCAGGCATCAATGTAACCTTTTTCATTTGTGGCTTCCATCTCCTGAATCCTAAAGCTTCACCTCTGTTTTTTCTGTATCCTGGAACTTCTTCAGCTCTGTTTCTTTGGATCATAGAATTTGTTTCTGAATTTGTCCCTTTGGTGTTTGAACAACTCTTGTTGCAGTGACTAGCCAGCTGATGAGTGCCATATTGCATCAAGTATTATTGTGCAGGAACCAATAAAAGGACAAGATATATGAGGTTAGCAATCCATCAGGGTTAATTAATTTCTCAGAAAATTAATCAGTCCTGTTTAGATGCACCCTTGCACCCCATCATCATCTTGTGCCAGTTTGGTGGTTCCATGCCATGGCAATGTCCTGTGCAACCTTAACAGCATCTGATGAGACACCTGAGAGGCCTCTCCTTGTGAAGCCAACAGTGTAGAGCCCTGACTCCCCCTTCCAACCATCTGGGAATGGCACCCTTGGGTATCCTTCCGGGGTGAAGAAGTCACTTCCCTATTCATCAGAATCAAGAATTTAATTAGGGGCTTTTAGAATGAATAAATAAAAAATGCAGCGAAAAAAGAACTACCAAGCGCACTTTTGGTACCTAACTTCTTTCTAACTGTCAAATTAACACTACACAAATCCCTACTTTGTTAGGCACCATTCTCTAGCCTTTTTAGAAGCCCTTTTTTCGGTAGAATACACCTTGCTTTGTCCTCTTATCAAGCTATCATAAAAGCAAAGCTTTAGAACTTAGCTAGTGTTTCTTTTGTTTTAAACTTTCACTTCTGCTCTAATTGTAATTTCTAAGAGAGATAAAAGTCATCCACTACTAATTAATTAACTAATTAATCATGAGTGCAATAAATTTAGCTCGATCGTATATGTGTGTGCGTGTGGACCGCGGGGGTATATATATATACCTTGAGCCACTGCGGGACGTTGCTGTGGTAACCGGTGGCCATTATGACGGCGTCGGCGGCGACGCGGCGGCCGTCGACGAGCTCGGCGCCGCCGCGGAAGAACCTGGTGATCCCCGGCACGACCTGGATGTCGCCGGAGCGGATCCGCGCGAGCGCGCCGATGTCGAGCACGGGTGTCCTCCCCCTCGTGTTCTTGAGCTCCAGTGGCCCCCCCGACGGCCTCCGGATGCCGAGCTTCTCGAGGTCGCCGAGGAAGAGCCGCGCGAGGAGGACGAGGATCCTGTCCACCAGCCACAGCGGCAGGAACCGGAGGAGGAAGACGGCCACCGAGAACGTCGCCACCCCTAGCATCTCCCGCGGCAGCACGTGGACCTTCTTGTCGACAACCGATTAACCATCGTTAGTTAGTTGCTTCGAGATTCTTTAAAACCGGAATCGATGTTGAGTCGAACAATATAGTTTGTTAAATAGTCTACCTCACCGATCAACGTACATGGAGATAATCAGATGTGTTATGACTTATGACCCGAGAAATAGAATGACCTCTAAGTTTGCATGCATGGACGTGTCTTTTACTTTTAGGGTGGCCGTGCTCACCGAGTTGCGGACGACCATGGAGGGGAGAGCACTGTGGTCGCAGAGGTCGAGGCAGACCTCCATGCCGGAGTTGCCGCAGCCGACGACGAGCACGCGCTTGCCGCGGTACGGCTCGCCGGACTTGTACTCGGAGACGTGGGAGACCGGCCCGTCGAAGTGCTCCATCCCTTCCATCTCCGGCACGACGCGCTCCGCGTTCTCGCCGGTGGCTACGACCAGCCACCGGCCGATGTACTCCGTCACCTCGCCGGCGGCGGCGAGGTCCTCGGCGCGGACACGCCAGAGGCCGGCGGCGGCGTCGTAGCGGGCGGAGGTGACGGACTGGTTGAAGCGCGGGCGGATGGCGAACCGGGCGGCGTAGGACTCGAGGTAGCCGACGAACTGTCGCTTGGTGGGGTACTCCGGGTAGCCGGCGGGGAAGGGCATCCCCGGGAGCTCGCAGAAGTGGCGCGGGAGGTGGAGGCGGAGGCGGTCGTAGGTGCGGCGCTGCCACAGCGACGCCACGCAGTCGGCGCGCTCCAGCACAACTGACGGCACGCCGCGCTCGCTCAGGCACGCCGCCGCCGCCAGCCCCGCCGGCCCCGCCCCCACCACGATCGGCCCGTTCACCCACACCACCGGCCGGCTCGCCGTCGCCGCCTCCATCGAAGAGGAGCTCGCCGTCGCCGGCCGCCGCTCTGTGCGCGCGCACGGGGTGAGAGCGAAAGCTGTGACTGAGTGCGCTGCGCGGGAGGGAGACGGGGAGATGGAGAGAGGTGTAAGTGAGGGAGGGTGGTGTAGGAGTGAAGGGTGCGGGTGTTTAAATAGGGGAGGGAAAGGGTTGTTGCTCAAAGGAAGAAGACGTGCGGTTGAATCGATCGCGTCGGGTTTATAGGTTTTTTTTTTCCCGCGCCGGCCCTGCCTTTTGAGCAGTGGCTACACTTAACGCTAACACGTACTGGAGGTTAATAAAAGGCCGTACTTAGCTAGTGTGAAATGTGAACCATCGATCCTGTCCGTCCATATGCTCTCAAAAAAAAGAAAAGAAAAGAATGTACTTCGAACAACATGTCTAGCGTAAGATGCTTGCTTGTGTACAAATGCTTGTGAACAGAGGCATACCACCCGTCACTGAGCACCTACATGGAAAATTCATCATCCAATGCAAAAAGAGTGATACCACACAAACGGGATACCATCCCTGACCATATAGGAAGGCGACAACTCCTTCGTCAACTTCCTCCCCTTTCTCCGGTACACCTGCATGCCTCTCTATCTCCGCTCTTGCCGAATCTGCTCTGCGCGCCTCCGATCGCTATCAACAGCTGGTGGTGCGCTCGCTATCTCATCGCAACACCCCTTTCCTCATGTCGTCAAGCTGGTTTGGCCTACCTTAAGTTCGGCTACCGGTGATGATCCACATGTTGCGCCCACCTACCGCCTTCGTTCATTCCCACGGTTTGATCATTGTTGTCGTTGCCTTACCCCTAGCCCTAATGTTTCCCTCCCACCTTTGGGTCGCCACCTCCCCATTCACCTTCAAAGCCCAGAGAGCACAATGAACCTAGTCCCAAAATTTAATCCAAACCCTAACCAAGGAGAGGGGGTGGCGTCGACGAGGTCACAGATGGCATGTGGAGATGAAAAGCAGAGGGTGAGTGAGGATGAAGGGGGGACACAAGGAAGACGGAGGAGCATGCATTGAAGGGGCAAGGAAGACAAAGGACACACAACGAAGGGGAGAAGACGGACATCGTGATCGACAGGATTGTGCTGCAAAGTGATTCTCGTGCAAAAAAGCTTACACCGGTGGTTATATAGTACAACCTTCTATATAGACGTGGGTGCTAACTTAGGCACCCCCTCTCTCCTAAAACACTTGTCTATCCTATTAATACAATGGCCTTTTTTCATTGCCTCCTCTCTCTAAGCCCCTTGCATTAACTGCATATGGCATAATACATACTCTTGAGTCGCCTAACTTGGAAAAATAATTGGTTACGAATTATTTCTGCATCAATTGAATATAATCTTTTCAAAATACATGCATCAATAATTCAATATCTAATTCTAAAAGAAGACTGCTTTTGCGAAAGATGAAAAATTATTTGAAGTTTTGTATCGTCAAAACTCTTTTGTTCCCCTCTTTAATCCGGTTGATTTGGGCCTTAAAATTTGACATGGTGCTACATACATCACACTAAGAAGTAACTTTTTAGAACTTTTTGATATAACGTGCTCTGTTTTTAAGCTTTTAGCATACGAATTTTGTTGCTACTTCGAGTCAAATATTTCACTTTTAAATAAGAATTGTTGAATACGTCAAAACCGTTAATTTAACAAAGCTTTTAAAACCCAGTGGAACTAGAAACCGTTAATTTAACAAAGCTTTTAAAACCCAGTGGATTACTATCCCTCAAAACCGTTAATTTAACAAAGCTCCCCAAAACTCAGCATTTCAACGATTTGACCGCATTATAAAAACGGTCCTTTTGCAAACATGCATAGGCCTTGTTATTACTTAAATTAAATTAAACTAAATTAAAATTTATTATTTTTGTTAAAGTCTATTATTTTGTAGTAATTTTTATGCCCTTTTAAATTGTTTTTTAGGATTACTAAAATAAATTTTTTTTATAACTTTTTAGACTCTAACAGCTCTATCGAATGATATCATCATAACCTTTTCAGATTTAACTTTAAACCGAAACAAACAAGTCAAATCGAACATACTATGTTACCTAGTCCGAGAGGTTAAAAACCTTGTAAAACGAAAACTAAATGATCGATCGAGATGGGAGTGTGGAGAGTGGAGACGTACGGCGTACGGAGATACAGATATATATAGCTAGGCATGGTTGCATGGGCAGCGGGCGGCCCGGTGCATGGGTAGTGTATAGTGCTTCTGACTTTGTGGCCGGGGCGGGAGCGGGAGCGGGAGCGGGAGGCGAAGTCGGGAGGAAAGCCGCTCGCTCCCGCCCCAATTTGTTAAATCATATTCCTCATCTTTTGGGAGATGGAGCACGCGCTAGCGTCGTCGTCGTCGTCGTCGTTGGAGCGTACAGCTCCCTGCTGCATGCATGCAAAGTTGCTATAGCGCAGCATGCATATGTGATGTGTGTGTGTGGCTAGCGCTGGGGACAGGGGACGGGGCTGGGCTGGCGATGTATATCCACCGTCGCGGCGTCGCCATGCATGCGGCTCCGTGTCGGTGATATATAAATGTGGGTCCGGCCGGGCCGGGCCGGGCCTGCTCCGATCGAATAGTTTACCGAGTCAGCGGCATGCTTGGCCGGTGGCGACGATCGGCTCTGGTGTTTCTGTAAGCTTGCTTTGCTTGGTCGCTCCTCTGGGAGAGGATGTGTCAGACGTACCGCGCCATAAAATTAATAACGCAATTGCTATTTTGCAGGCGCCTGCAATTAGTCAAAACGTGCAAGCGCAAAAAATTTCACTTTTTTTTCTACTGTTTTTCCACATTTGTATTTATGGAAGAAACGCTTCGCGATAGTGGAATTTTTTGCGCGAGGTCGATTTTTGTATAGATATATTTTGTTTTATGTTTATTATAGATTTATTTTGTTTTCTGTTTATTATAGATTTATTTTGTTTTCTGTTTATTATAAATTTTATTTTGTTTTCTATTTTTCACGTCGAGAGATTTTTTGCTCGTATAATTTGCGAAATCGTGCAGGCGCAAAAAATTCCATTAAATTTCTACTCTTTTTTTCCACATTTTCATTTATTGGAAAAAATGTTTTGCGATAGTGTAATTTTTTTGCCCGAGGTGTGCATGCGTATACGTGGCATGTGCCTGCACAAATGCTGAAATTGATAAGGCCCCGAAAAGTTGATTCTTTAGATGTTTATTACGGCGTGTTCTGTTCAGCCTTAAGTTTAAGCCTAAGACAATTTAAAAACTTAACGCCCGGTCTTTTGAAATCCAATTTCTTTATATTATGTAGCCACCTATAAAAGCTCTTAGACAATAATAAAAACAGAGTGGATTAGCATTCCAAAGCATAATCAAGAACTCCTTTAATTATAATTTAAAAAATTCAGCTTAGCCAACTTATTCATTTAACTTGAATCACTCTCTCTAAATTGGACGTTTGAGACAAAATGATGTGTCAAACATATACGCAGCACAATAAAATTAAAGATGTGTTTGGTTATTTGGATTAGATATGGTCTTGTATAGGATGGTACAAAATCTGTGTTCATGCTTATGTTTGGTTGGGTGAATTGTATCAAATCATCCTGAACGATGAGATACGGAATACTGAAATATTTTCCCACAATATGTTGTACGGCTTCATTCGCTTGATTTGGCTGAACGACAGCATCTAGCTTTCTCTTGCAGGTTGATTCATATTAAATTTCTTATGTTTTGTACCATATCAAATTTAAATTTAATTTGAATTTTGAATTTATTTTGGATTTGAAAGTCGGTATCAACTTTAAATCTCACTTCAATTTTTAAATTTTGAATTGAGGACAACTTCGAATTTTGAAATTGATTTAAATTCTCATTATAACTTGAATCTTGATTTTAAAATCAAATTTGAATTTTCAAATTAAAATTTGAAATTAACTTGGATTTTTGTTTTTAATTTAAAATTGGTTTGAATTTTCATACTAGCTTGAATAATGAATTTTTAAAAACTGGCTACCAGGTCATTGGCAACTAGGTAAAGGCAGAAATGGTACGATTATTTTTTGACCAATTGAATCAATTAGATAGTGTTTTGGATAGTTTTATAAATATGGAGCTATTTTACAGATATAATTATGATACGGATAATAACAAATAATATTTGAAAAACATGGATAGTATCCTACGAATATCTGATGGATACTATCGACTGACTGGTAGGCGGCTCTACTCTACATTGGATAACACCCAACCGAACAGAACATAATATATAAATGATTTTCAAAATATGCTTTTTATATATTATATGAGTAATATCCATTCCGAACTATATATGACAATATTGATTTTATGTGATCTGTATCGATATTTGACACTAGTCGTGTCTATATCCGATAATATCTATGTTCATATCCTTGTCCGCACTATTCGTATCTACCTATATATACAAAAAAAATTGGGTTCGTATTGGTATCTGATGCTACCTGAACATATTCGATCCGATCACACTCCAACAACTAGGCAGACTATCAAACAGCAAATTTTTTAGCTTTGCTGTCCAGCTCGAAACGACGTACCTACCCCTATGTATGGCCAAGCTAGTTCAGCCATTTTACCGAAAAGCTAAAATGCCAAGCATGCTCTCTATACTTTATACTCCCCCTTTTTTATTTGACGCACTTAACGATTGAACACTACTTTTATCATTCATTTTATTTAAAAAATTAGTGCAAACATGTAAAAATGTAAGTCACGCTTGAAGTACATTTAATAATAAAACTAATCATAATAAATAAATGATATTTACATAGTTTTTTTAAAAATACGAATGATAAAATACGGGTTCAAAAATCAAAGACGTCAAACAAAAAGCACGGAGGGAGTATCACCTTAAGTTCTCTTCGAAAAATGACACGTTTCCTAGTAGTTGAATGCGTTGCGGTTTGTGTTCAACAATGCGATCAATGTACGTAGGTGAAGACACGACGATTAACGCTAGCTCACAATTATGATGGAGTTTTTTGGTCTTAAAATTCTGCAGAGAAAGAAAAACACGCACTTATTGGCATCTATACATCAGCCCGGTAACTATAGATGGCCAAACGAACAGCCCGATCTGGCATGGCCTGGGATCGGCTAGGCATGGCCTGATTAGACTAGACCCGGCTCGGCCCATATAGTCAACTGGGCAATGCCATGCCGGCCCACGTGCTCACCTTGAGGCCCAAGCACGGCGTAACAGGGACTTAACCGTGCCATGTTGGCCTAGCGAGCCCGGCGTACCATGTCGACCTGTCAACCCAACATCAACAACTTAGCATACAAAATTACATATCAAGACACATGTTCAAAGTATAGATCAAGAACACATGTTCAAAGTTCACATCACACAGAGGCAAAGTTCAAAGTTCAAATACTATTTGAGTTGCACAACACACACATAAACATAGTTCAAAGTTAAATTTTTTTTTGAGCTGTTATAAAATTTTTAATGCCTCATTAAAAACCTTTTTAGGTAAAAACTCATACCTCATGAGAGATCCGAAAGGAAAAGGAGTACAGCCTAGCTCATAGTCATAGTCTCATAGAGTCTTTCAAAGTACATTATACATCAGTGGCTGCTCCCACTAATGTTTCAGCTTCTTATCAAGATACAAGTTCATGTTCTCTAGGTTGTGCTGCGCGTGGGCTTCACCTTGCTCCCAATCCTTGATGCAGGATAACATCTTCACCATCTCAGGGGTCAAACGAAGTCGCCACTCCTTGATCACCCTGCCAGTGAGACAAAATGCAGATTCTGACAAAACAGTGGAAACAAGCACAATCATAACATATTTAGCTAATATTGAAAGAACTGGATAGGTTAGTTTGTGATCATGCCACCAAATCAATATGTTGAAGTCATCGTCGAATTGGTTGAAAGTGCCGCTGTCGAGGTACGACGACAGTTTAGAACCAGCTGCACTGCTGCAAAGAATGAAGCTGCACCTGTTCTCCTTGGCAATGGGGAGGAGGAAGAGGAACCTCCACCAAAACTAGGAGAAGCACGAGATTTTGCCCCAGGCAATTTTCTTCCTATCAGTAGCAAGTGGCTGGTAGGCACAAGCGAGACTCGACTAGAGAGGCACGAGCCGAGATCCGGTGAGCGATGACCGACGCGTGCGGGACTGGTTGGAGAGGCGACTAGCAAGGCGGCACGGCCTGCAGGAGTGCTGGCGGTGAGTGAATGAATTACAGTTAGAGGGGTGGCCAAATCTGGATGGGGAGCAGCACATTATATATGATGGCCTGGTCGGGCGGACTGTTTTACCGGGCCATGCCGGGCCGGCACGCCGTGCCCAACTCTCGACCCAAGCACAACACGCCTAGACAGGCTGTGCCGGCCTGGCCCGGGACCGTGCCACGTTGTGCTTGAATCGGGCCAAAATTATAGGCCTCGTGTCAGCCCATTGGCTCGGCCCATTTGACCAACTATAGTAACAACATATATGTGAGGAAAACCCACGATCTCCCCCGGATATGCCCGGTTATTAGATCAATAAATTCAGCTTTTTTTTATAGCACGCACTACGCTCAGGTTCTTCACATAGATGAGAACTTTACGAATGCGAGTTTTCAAAACACTTTTATGGCGTGCACTGCTAGTGATCAGACTAGACCTGAAGGCACGCTTAATTAGGTGAGCTCTAGTGTTGTTTATATTCAGTACTCGGGCATAAAGGATATATGAATTAATTAAAGTGAGGCCGAATGCTGAGTCCCTTCTATCCTATCTCGCAAGTTAGGGGATGGGAATGCTTTGCCGGTTGGTAGGGTTCCAGCTTAACTCTGCAATTTTCATATTATGTCTCCCCAATTCGGTCAGTTTTGTGGGCTCTGGTTTGGCCGAATGACCGAAAATTAAATTCCTGCTTCAAAATTAGCAGTTATTGTTTAAACTGCAATTGACTTCCGCATCTTCGTACGAAACAAGCGTGGTGTTTCTAGAAGCTAATCTCAACAGTTCACAGTGCCTTTGCATAAAAGCTCCTATAATTAAACAGTTTCCTTTGTTTCTGTGTTTTTTTAAAAAAAGGCGCTATAAACAGTTTATATATAGTGCTTTGGCATTCTACTTTCAGTAGGGCATATTGTCTAGTTTCACTAGTGTTGCAAACTGCAAAGCTGTGCATATTACTTAAATCATTCAAGATTAACGGTGTTGGTGCATCTAGAGATCATTGGGTCACCAGGATCATTACATTGATTATTAGCTTACAATAAGTGAGTTATATACGCACACATACGGATAGCCATCGCTAAATCTATATATATAGGATGTCCTTGAAATCTTCAGGGTCGTTTGATTCCGGCGCTTGCACGGTAGATCCACCCCTCGAGTAAGTGAAAGGTAAGCTTTAGCCATGGAGGACAGGAATTCCATAATTACTGCGCATGTCAGGGTGGTTTTTACCCTAGTTTAATTTATAAGTGAAAGGGGGGCTAGTACTACCACTAGTTTAAGAGTGGTATGTGAAATGATAAGTTACAGCTTAGCACCAACCTTTCGGAGAGCACTAAGAATATAGTATGGTTTGCGGCGGCCGCCGGCGCCCTCGCCATCGAGGTTTCTTTCGATCGAAGAGATCGGCCGGATTAAAAAGGGGAAAAAGCCTAGCTACCATCGCAAGAATAAGGTGCAGTGCAGCCATAGAAATATTACGACGCGCTTTGTAGAAGTAGGACCAGGGAGTGAGTACATGAACGATTAATTCCGCTTTTCAGGAGCGCTTCCAAGCTTCTTTCAACGGATTTCCTCGATCGTTTGCAATTCGATGCTTTTTTAAGTCTCTTGAGGCCATCAGTGGAAACACGATTTTGTGAAAATTTCACACCGGTTACAAGGTGATAATAATTACTTACATTGGGACGGAAAGATTATTAGTTAAAAGTGATGGAATTATTTTTGTAAACCAATCAGCAACATGTAGATTTGAGAGTTCTTTTCATCTTAACAGCTTAACGACTTATCCACCTAAGAAAAGACATATGTTTTGAATTTTTTGAGTTCTTTTTTCACTGTCTCAAAGATGGGTTCCAACGATTTAAAAAACAAGTTAAACGAAATAAATATGAATATCAAAATTACCTCGAAAAGCTCTCGAAATTGAGATCCTGTTCTTTTGAGTTGATCTGAACGGCTGAAATGACTAAATTTTGAGAACTTCTCGAGGTAGTCTTGAGATTCAGATCCATTTCGTCTGACTTACTTTTTAAAGCATTAAAACCGACCTTCAAAACAACGAAAAAACGGACTAAAAAAATTCAAAACATTTGTCTTTTCTAAATGTAGATAAGTCGTCAAGCTGTTAACCCGTTAAGCTCTTAAGCTGAAAAAATAAGCCCGGTTATTTAACAGTTCAGTTGTTTGGCCATTCAAATCTGTACAGCATAACAGAACCTTAGTTACAGGGGAAATTAGACGGATTATCAAATAAGTGAAATACAAGACGCTATTCAGAATGGAATGAAAAGATCCTCTCATAATCACTCGCTTGCCACTAACAGAGAGAAAATATGAAACTTACGTCAGATTTGACTTGAAATGGAGCACCGTAGCAACCGGATTTAGATGAAGTAGTCGACATCAATGAGGAAGAACATACGTCAAGGATGAAGACCTCGAGCGACCGTGTAGTTGCGCTATCCAGAAACTTTATTACCGCACCATGGAGTTTCTCACAAAGACAAATGTTTGGAGATCCTAGTCACCTCACCTGGTGCACACCGAGGTAAAAAAAAAGGGCATGCGAGACATCAGTGGAAAATGAGATCGGGTGAAAATGTAGCCTCTCACTGTAAAATGCCTCTATAGTACTTAGAACACAGTGTGACACGTTTACTATCTTTTTTTACGATATTAACTTGTTTTCCTCATTATCTAGATCACGGGATCTCTGTTTAAAAGAATGGGTCGCAATTGTGAAGTTGCTCAAATGGATCTTCTTCCCATGTCCATTGATGCAAAGGAAGTGTCGTTCCTTGCTATCTCCTTTGTAAAAAAGTCAACAAGATTTTTCTCGGTGTGGATATAATTTACAGTTATCACTATGAAACATCTCAATTCTGTGATAGATTAATTAACCTTGTACTTCACATGCCTAGAGGGTATCATATTATCTCAGTACTCATAGAGGGTGTTTCTTTGCGCCAGCACACAGCGGCCAGCGGTGCGCGGTCCCGCCATTTTCCCGCCTAGCGCTTGGTTTAAACGCGGTGGGCAGCGAGCAGCCAAAACGCGCGGGAACGGGATTTTCCCGGTGAAACGTGCAAAGAAACACAGCCATAATCTTGGCTAGAACCGTCCGGTTATTACAGTACATTAGGATCACAGGGGTTGGTTTTTCATTCAGTGGCAAGCCCAACACGAGCTCCCGAGCCATTCAACCTCAATCATGCTTGTGTTCGGTGGCACAAGATCAGCCATTATGCTTGACCTTATCAATGTGGTATGTTTAGAATACCTCCATGAAACTGCAACACCCACTTAATGTCTTGAGAATTCCCTACGTGCAACTGCAGAAACTTGTAATCCTCCATTTACCACTCAAAAACCTCGCTTTCCTCCCATGCTACTGGTTCATATTTTTGCTCCTGCTAGTGCCACTCAATGTTATAGAGCTATAACGGAGCTGCATACAAACGATTAATGATTATGGTCCTACCTTTTTAATACATTAGAAAATATAAAAAGCACAAAAATAACAAAAAATTCATGAAAAAAAGAAAAATCACTACAAATTCAAAAAAATGTGTAGTTAAATTTGAAAATGAAAATTATTTTTTTTATTGAAAAAATAATATTACCTACTATCTCTCATGCAAAAAAGAAAAAATAATAGAATATACAGAAGTTTATAGCTGTTCGAACAACATGTAGAGCATAATTTTACATAAATTTAGAAATTTGAATCACTAAAAATGTAAGAGATGTGATTTTTTGAAGTTTTAAACTTAGAAATTATGAAAGAAGTAGTTTAGGGATCAATAGACTCTTCTAACAATTGAAACGAACGGGTCTAACAGTAGTGGCATTGGAGAAAACAATAATTTGACAGTGGCATGGGAGGGAAGAGAGGATTCTGAAGGGAAAATGAAAGAAAGCATCAAAATTGACTGGCGTCTATTCACCCCTCTCTAGCTGCCTAGCTCGATCCTTCAACTGGTATTAGAGCATTTGGTTTGGTTCTTCTTTGCAATCTTGACCATTTTTTAAGCCGATCGTTTTTGCTATTTGAGCTATGGCGGACAAGTATTCCACAAAACCCCATGTTTTCCGGAGCAGATTTTTTCTATTGAAAGGCTAGGATTGAAAAATATGTGATGGCTCAGAAATACAATATTTGGCTTAAGATAAAGGACATATATGAGTTATCCAAGGAGGTGACGGCCGTGAATCAAGCCGATGTGGAGTTTAATGGAAAAGCTCAAAATTTTATGATTCAAAGCCTTAACCGAGGGGAGTACGAGTGGGTGTCGGACATCAACACAGCACACAAAATCTGAATGACCCTCCAAGCTTACCATGAGGGGACGGCTCAGGTTAGGAGGTGAGACAAGACCAACATTAAAGAGAGTACAATCGATTTACTCGGAAGCCGGGTGAAATGCTTGACTCATGTTTCTCCCGCTTCACCAAGATTCTTACTGACCTCCATTTGGTTGAAGTCAAATATACTGATTTGGAGATTGCCATGCACTTTCTCTCTGCATTGGATCTTAACGTCTGGGATGTGAAGGTTATTGTTGGCGATTCTTATGACTATTAGAATTAATTCACAAGCGCACAAATGTCGCAGTAGCTTTCACCCTGGAGTATTCCAAAGGTATCGATTTCCCACTAAGAACGAGAAGAGTATAATTTCTCGTCCTGACTTGGCTGGATGGATATGGTGGAATGATGAAAGAGGGGTAAGATATTTCAGGTCGAATGGTTCTACTAAAGGTTTAGACTAGTCAAGGGTACAAGGATAATTCACACACAATTTCTACTCTATATCGGAGCTCGGCCGATTCACTATCACCCGCTATCAGTTAAGAACACCGAATGGTTATGATCACCCACGATTGGGCTCGATTGGGCTGAGACTAACAGGGTGGATTACACAAACTGCCACGCGGATAGCAGTGTTGTCACCACGTACTCCTGCCGTTCAGCCATTGAATCAGGTGTCTACCGGGTACTAACTAGTCTAGACACCACGTCTATTCCTAGCAGTACTAAGTATCAAGGACGTCACTCGATACGCACTCCCACTAAACCTGGCACTAAGATCTATTGTGTCACCCAAGCACAAAGATTTAGCACTCAAGATCTAGCACGAGCCTAATACCAACAAAGATATAATGTATACGAAATAAAATTTCTTTATAAATAAAGGATGGGACTAAGTGTTACCGATAGAAGACGTAGAAGAACTCACACCCGAGTTCAACATCGGAGCTCTAGTGGAGGGATGCCAACACGCCAGCTTCTCCTCAGCACTAACTCTCGTCCCTCACCTACTCTACTTGATAAATGGGCGGCGTAACGCTGCTTTGTGTTCTTCCCGCACTTCTCCATGCCTTGCAAATGAGGAGAGGGGCTCCTTTTATAGTGCACCGTAGCGAGTAAGGGTGTGCCACATGTAGGGACACGTGTGCTCTTCTCCCCAGCTGAAGGAGTACCCGAGGGAGCATCCAAGGTGGTCGGCCTACCGGGCTTCAGTTGATCCCGGCCCTCGGTTTCATATAGGATCCCTCTTTGACGGTGTAGATCATTCCCTTGAGGCGGTTTTGGTAGTTGAGAGCGGTAGAATTGGCTTTCTTGAGAGCCAAGTGATTCTCTCCAATGCAATGTCATCACTAGGATCAAAACAGCTTGATGTGTACGGTTGGGATGGTCTCCTTTTGTGCTTTTAGGATCCTTGGAGAAAGGGCAACCCCGGTGTGGACCAGTGCCGGTCGGCCGGTCAGGTTTGGGTCGGCCAACCGGGGTTTTGCCTCGGTTCGGGTCCAATTTTGCTTAGCTTGTCCCTGGAGACACAACTTTTCCAAAACTTGTGAAACTTTGTTAATTTACATATTTTTGTTCATGTTCCTTCATTTGGGATCTTTATTGATGGTCGAAATTGTATGAAAAATTGCAGAAATTGAAAATAGTGACTACAATCCGACAGGCAGCCGATCTCTCGACGTTAACCTTGTAAGCGCTCTATGCTAGTCTCAAGACGCACGAACTTGAGCATCTCTCGAAAGAGCCCAATTCCTCATCCACAGCCTTAATAACTGACCCCTTTGGTCATGGTTATTCTGATGTTGCTGGTTTCTCCTTTTCTACCCTATGTGAGCTATCCAATGATCAGATGGACAAGATTCCTGAGGAGCGGCTTGCCTTGTTTGTTAGAAAGTTCTCACATGCTTACAGACGAGTGGTCGATCGGAGGAGAGGCATCATGAGGAGCTTAGGTTGTGGTGGTCTCAACCACATGAAGCGTGACTGTCCCAAGTACAGAGGAGAGGAGCGAAACAACTACACCGCGCCGGCACGGAACGCCTACGTCAACAAGATCCACAACATCAAGGCTGGTGGTGGAGAGGACAAGAAGAAGCCATCTAAGCAGCTGATGAAGTGACGCTGCATGGTTGAGAAGGTGCTGGTCGCTCTGGAAGAAGCCGTCATCTCCGAAAAGGAGGATGGTCACTCGGATGATGGTGAGGATGAGTTGCCGGAGAACGATGACGTCGACTACACCGGCATGTGCTTCATGGCACATGGTGACAGCAGCGACTCGGACATTTACCACACTGACAACGATGAGGTAACTGATAAAAAAGATCCCTCCTATTCTGAACTTTTGGAGGCATTAGTTCAACTTCATACCAAGTACACTACGGTCTTGGCCAAGAAAAATACCCTAGAGGTTCAACTAAAAAAAATGCTAAACCTGCTTATTGCTCTGATTATGGGAAACTCATTGTAAAAATGCATTTTAATAAGGGAGAATTGTGTTTTTGCCCTGGTTTTGAAAGCTAATTGTGATTTTGCCCTCATTTTTTCTGGATTGTGATTTTACCCCTGTTTTTTCTGATTGAACCAGCCGTTTACCCTCATTTTCAACTCCGTTAACATGAGACCACCAACCTATGTGAAAAAGAAAAACCCTAGCGACAGAGGCAGGCCGGCGGAGTGGGCGGCGCAGGTGGGCCGTGCGGCGGCGCAGGCGGGCGACACGGTGGGTGGTGTGGCGGCGCAGGCGGGCGACGTTGCGGCGAGCCGTGCAGGCCGGCGGCGGCGCGGGGAGGTGAAAATTTTTCAATGTTGATCTATAATGTCACTGTGAAATACTAGTACAGGTGAGCTATCGTGTCACTATTGAAATAATTTGAATAACATGTACTCAAAACAAGGAAAAATCATAACGCACTAATAAAAATGAGGGTAAATATGAAAAAAACATGTTTCATGGTTGCATGTTATGTGTTGTACAAAATATATATGTGTGTGTGTGTTTAATACTATTAAATTTCATAGCAAATTTTAAAAATCATGTAATTACTAACATTATAGTGCAATGATATTTGTATAAAGGTCTTTGGATCCAATGGTGATTTATCAAAAAAATTGTGCACATGTTAGATGTATTTCATACAACTCTATACAACGTTCGATAAATCACTTGATGATATGGCCACCTACACATATAACAGTTATTCCGGATATAATTTCATCGCACAAAATTTTCTGGAGGTGTATATTCATGTGGTTAGCAAAACCATGCAGCATGAAATTTTTTAAAAAATTTCTATGCTTTTTAAAAAATTAAATAAGCACAGTTGACCATCTGAGGGGGTTAGTCCTGCTAGCCGTCGAGAATAAACTTTTTCTCGACGGCCATCGCAAAAATGGTCGAAAAAATGGATCTGTCTCGACGGTAGTCAATGCAGGCCGTAGACATAGGTTATTCTCGACGGCCGGAATGACGTGGCCGTCGAGATATGTGGCCAATTGCTGACGGCTAGGCGACCCTATCTCGACGGCTTAAAGCCATCGAGACCGAGGGAACACCGTGACCCAAGGGTCACTTGCCTCTTTGTCGACGGCCTGTTGCCGTCGAGATAGGTGCATCTCGTGCACAACGAACACGAGCGCGCCACGTGGCCCTCCTTAACTTTATCTCGACGGCTTTAGGCCGTCGAGAAAAGTTCGATGCAGTGCAACGAACGGTCATTTGTATCTATCTCGACGGCTTCTGACCCACTCAGTCCGTGCCACGTGTTACGCATCGTCCGATCATATCATTCTCGACGGCTCGTAGCCGTCGAGACAGGGCTTTATTAGTCCCGATGGTTTCTGGGACTTAGACATTTCGTGCCTAAGCTCCAGTCTCTACCTGACGCCGCCGCTGCCGTCGCCTGTGCCCGACGCTGTCGCCGCCGCCGCTGCCGTCGCCGCTGCGCCGCCCCGCCGCCTACGTCCCCGAACCCGCCGCGTCGTAGCCGCCGTCGCCCCACCGCTACACCGCCGCCGCCGCCTCGTCTCCCGTCGCCGACGCCGCTCTCAGCGGCTTCTTGTGCCCAAGCCGCGCCGCTGTCTAGCCGCCCTAGCCGGTCCCCCGTGCCCTCGATCTCCTACCACCTTCGTCCAACCGTACGCAGGTACGTGAAACGTCTTCGCGCCATTTTTTTAATTTCTGTAGCTTAGTCTCGACGGTCCAACACCGTCAAAAATGTAATTAGATATGCCATTAGCAATATTAATTAATTAATTATGAAAAATTGTAATAATTAAAAAGGGAAATTTAGTAAAAGGTAAGTTAGGCTTTATGCTGATGTTAGTAATTTAATATAACAATGTTTTAATTATATTTTAGTGATAATGTTGCTTTTAAATAATGTTAGAGTCTTAATAATGTTAAGTTATTTTAATTGTTGGTGTATGTTATGTTGTTATAAACGAATGTCACCTAGCCGTACGTCACCCGTTCGGGAACAACACAACGCGTAAGGAAATTAGAACGGTGATTCGTTCGTTTCCATTACGGGTTGTGCAAAATATTCTCGAATTGTCCAGTGGACTGCCTGGGAATGACCGTTTGAGCATGTTTCGTTGTGATGCCGGTGGGTTCGAGACAAAATTTCGACGGTATGACCCTGTAGTTCTCTTGTGCATAACATAAGTGCTATTGAGTTGAATTTCGGCTCTTTAGCCATCGTTGCACTAGGAGAACTGTAGGTTTATGCTACAAAAATTTTGTCTCGTTTCCTTTCGGCATCACAACGAGACATGCCCAAGCGGTCATTCGCGGGTGGGTTTTGAAGCCTTCCTATGCCTTTTGGGAAACCCTAACGTGTAGCATATTATGTTAAGAGCGATGGAAGAAGACAGGATGTGGATGTACAACGGATGGAGAGCGAACGGACAACACTCAGATGAATGGTATGAGAAGGCTAATGCATTCGTGGATAGTGCTTTCCAGGCGACCCCTAACCCTGACACCGCGTATGTACATTGCCCATGTAAAGAGTGTGGAAATTGTAGAAAGAGAACGCGATATGACATGGGTATGCATTTGTGCAAGAATGGGTTCAAGGTAGGCTACCATCGTTGGGTTTATCACAGTGAGAGTGCTCTTGCCATGCCTCCCGCTCCGGATGAAGGATTCGATGAAATTGATCGGATGCAAGACATGATGGATGACTTCGGTCATGATTTTGATGATGAGGAGGCAACAACCTCGATGACCGAATTCTTAACCCTTCTGGAATCTTCTAAGCAGCCGTTGCACGATCGAACAACCGTAACCCTATCGTCTATGGTTAGTCGGATGATGGGTGTGAAATGCAAATATAACTTCTCTATCAATTGTTTTGATGAGTTGTTGGGATGCTTAGGCGATGCCCTTCAGGAAGGACACAAGATGCTTTCCAGCTGGTACGAGTGTAGGAAATTACTTGCTGGTCTAGGAATGCCGTACGAGAAGATAGATTATTGTCCTAATCATTGCATGCTGTACTATAGGGGTGATGCTGCCAAGAGTGCGTGTGATTATTGTGGGGAGTCCAGATTTGTCGAGACTATCGACGGTAATGGAGAAAAGAAACAAACGAAGGTGGTACTTTTCGTTAAAGAAACGACTCCAACATTGTTTCATGACGGAGGAGACCGCACAACATATGAGATGGCATAAGGAGGGTAAACGTGCAAAACCTGACGTGATGGTTCATCCGGCCGATGGAGAAGCATGACAACATTTTGATAAGGTGTATCCGGAGTTTGCTGCTGATCCCAGAAACATATGCCTCGCACTGGCCACCGATGGGTTCACGCCTTTTAATATGATGGCTCTCGTATTCATGTTGGCCAGTTTTTAGTATTCCTCTCAATCTCCCACCGTCTCTTTTAATGAAAGAGGAGTTCATGTTTCTTTCGTTAATGGTGCCTGGGCCAAAAAATCCAGGAAAGAATCTAGATTATGAGTCCATTGGTTAACGAGCTGAAAGAGTTAGGCAAAAGGTGCCGCAACATATGATAGAAAAACAAACAGATGTTTCGTTATGAAGGCTGCGTACATGTACTCCATTCATGATTTCCCCACATACGACATGTTCTCAGGATGGAGCACACACGGTCGGCTTAGCTGTCCGGTGTGTTTGGATGATACAAAGGCATTTCAGCTAAGTTTATGTGGCAAACCTAGTTGGTTCGACTGTCATCGAGTATTTCTGAAACCAGGGCATCCATTTCGGAAACAGAAAATGCGTTCCGTAAGAACACGGTGGTAAAGAGCAGAAACGTGGTCGTGTGGGTATTGCGTTTATTAAGAAATGGCATGCCAACTTGGTTGAGGGCCAGAATGGTGTTTACGAAGATTATGGTATTTCACATAATTGGACGCATAAGTGTAGCATATACTCTCTGCCATATGCACATGATCTATTACTGCCGCACAACACCGATGTGATGCACCAAGAGAAAAATGCATCAGAGACTATTTATGGCACCAATTTTGACATAGCTGAAAAAAGTAAAATGCAAAGGCACGGCAGGATTGTGAGGAGATATGCGATCGACCGTCGATGAACATGGTTGAGGGGAAAAAGAAGAAGCCAAAAGCTGCATATTGCTTAACAGTCTCGCAAAAGAAAGAAGTATTATGCTGGTTTCAAAATAGCCTAAAATTTTCGGACGCCTATGCGTCAAATTTTGGGCGAGGCGTGAACATCACTCAAGGGGAGATCAATGGAATGAAAAGCCACGACTTTCACATATTTCATGCGCGACCTTGTACCCGTCGTGTTTCGAGGTTACGTACCCGAGGATGTTTGGAGGACGCTCTATGAACTGAGTTTCTTTTATAGAAAACTATGTGCTAAGGAGATCACCAGGGAGGATATGACCAAGCTTGAGGATGATATTGCCGTGCTCGTCTGTAAGTTAGAAAAGATTTATGTCCCTGGGTTTTTCAATCCAATGCAACACTTACTCGTACATCTACCTTTTGAAGCTCGGCTTGGAGGGCCAGTCCAATATAGGTGGATGTATCCTATAGAGAGACGATTGAAAAATGTTAGAGCAAGCATGAAAAACAAAGCACGCGTTGAAGGCTCAATTGCCGAGGCGTATCATATACAAGAGATCACTAATTTCACCAACAAATACCTGGCGACAGAGAATAATGTGAATATTCAGATACCTAGATACCGTACAGCCGAGCGCAGAATTCAATCTGAGTTAAGAATTTATTAGGTGCAAGGCCGGGCAGTCGGTAACTATCTCATCTGAGACTTAATTGACGATGAACGGGTTGTTGCACTGTTGTATTTGTTCGACAACATCGAAGAGTTGGCAGCCATGAGGGATGAATTTGTTCGAGTGGAATGGAGAGGAAATCGATTACCAACTGCTGGTGAGAGAACCCAACTACTGCGGGTTGGTGCTGGACATGGACGACCGAACTTCTTGGCATGGTTTTGGTTTGACCCATATGATGGTGTCCAGCGAAAACATGACATTGTTCTAGTGGAGGTCAAGCACACTTCCAAACTCAAAGGATATGATCTATTCATTCTCGCTAACCAAGCAGAGCAGGTGTATTATCTGGACTATCCATACCGAAAATCTGTGAAAGGCAGTGTTTATTGAAGATTTGAAGTTGTGGTGGGTTGTGTACAAGGTCCGTCGTCCAGGGAGATTATTAGATCCAACGACCGATGATTATGAGGGCCCAACACAGGATCACCGACTTCACGTCACAATGATAGTCGATATTGAGTTGGGGCATGATGAACTATAGGCTATTGAAGACCCAGATGTCGAAGAAGAACAAGATGAATTACAAGAGGTTGAAGAAAACCTGGATGACGTGGGACCCTCAAACGAAGATCCTATAGATGTCGACGATAATTATTGCTAGTTATTACCAATATTCCAGGTTACATATGTAGCCTAGATGTCTTATTTTCAACTGCTTCTTGTGATTGTATATAATTTATGTGACTAACTATTGTTTTATTTTTTCATATGCAGGATATGCCGTCGCGCAGGTTTGTAAACCCACCACGGGGTGCCGAGGAGGAGGAGGAGGAGGCCCCTGAGGCCAGTCAGGAGATAGCTCTCACTCAGGAGAGTGGGGCTGGTGAGTGTGGGGTAGGAGATAGCCAGGGAGGCTCGTCTTCTCAGACCAGCGGGAGGAAAAGAGGGTCCAAACAAGGTGAGGGCCGCACCACCTCAGCAAGCTGGACGACCACCGATCCAGATTGATGGTGACATGTACGTATCTTTGAATACCCTAACTATTTTTTTACCTCATCGATTTAAATTAATCAAATTTGTCCAAAATTTGTTACAAATGTGCAGCAACATGTCCATGGTAGATATCAACGAGAGACACCAGCCTGGTCCTGCCCTTGGCACTCTGACGAGGCAGTACTACCCTGGGATGATCACCGTGGATGGGACGACGAGGCCTGCGTATAGCTGGGACGACTACAGGCTAGCCCTGCATGGGGATAGCAATGCCGCGGATCAGGTCATCCGCGAATTATGGGCAAGCTACAAAATCACTTTCACATTTATTTTTTGTTACCACTAACTATGTTTGTTATTATAATGCACCGCAGCTCAGGTTCGTTCTACAAGAGGGTCTTCAGCAATCAGACTTTGCTCCTGTCATCGACAAGATGGCGAAGCAGAGGGTTCAAGACATGATGTCCAATGCACGGGTCACGGCCGTACAGTAGTACCATAGGTGAGTAACAATTAGAAATAATAATTTCATGTTACATATGTTTATTGTCTTATTGCCTTTTTGCAGAAGACAGGAACAGCAAAACTTGACATCCCAGGCGGCTCGTCATTTGTACTTGTCGGCCGACCAGTACAACCAGGTGCGGCCGGAGTGGTGTCAGGAGGACGCTTGGGAGGCTATTGGGAGGAAGTGGGACAGCCCCGAGTGGAAGGAGAAATCTGAGAAGGCCAAGAAGAATAGGGGTGTTAAGGACTATGAGTCTAACACCGGGAGTTTGTCCATTGAACAACTGGGGAAGAAACTGGTAAATGTCATTTTTCATTCTTATTCGCTGCGAATTTTACCATTAACACGCCTTTTGGTCATATTGCAATTTAGTTGGCAAAAACGGGGGTTAGACTGAGTCCGATGGACGTGTGGAAGCAGGTGTCGGGGATGAAAATACGGCCCATTGCCTTGGCCCACTCCCTGACAGCCCAATCGAACAGCCTGCCAGGGCCCAGTTCCCTGGAAGGTTCTATCTGGCCCATATGCACTCTGCCGAACAGCCTCCTAGCTGGCACGGTGCGTAACGGCCAAGGGATCTTGTTTGAGTCCGTCTCGAACAAGAGTTCTGCACGACTACGTGAAGACCCGGACGTGGTTTCCCGGATTGGATTAGGAGTCGTGATCCCCAAGATTAGGAGATTACCTTATCTACCGTAGGTTGTATTTGGCATGTATGAGTTCGTTACGATCTCGTAGTTAGCCCGGCCCGATATTCCTCGGTAGGTCGGTTTGCTCCGTACTATATAAACAGGGCCCCTACGGCGTGTAGAGGGGACCTGAGGCTTAGAGCTTTCGCATTGTCGCATACTACTCGCCGAGACCTGTTCATCTCGTCGAGTTCCACCTGTAATTCTCTTTGATATAAAGAAAGGCTGGACGTAGGGCTATTATCTCTCCCGAGAGGCCTGAACCAGGATAAAAACCCTGTCTCCCTGTTCGCTGTTGTTCGTTCTGTTCGGCGTGTCTCCTATCTCACTCTTGAAGAACCTTGGTTGACTTGAGATCGATATCTCAACCGTCGACAGAGACTGAATCAAATGAGGATAGAGTGGAACAGTCTGTTTCTAACAAAGAATTAGTGGAAGAATTAGATCAGGAGAGTTCTTCAGATGATTCTGAGAGTAACTTGGAAGAGGGGTTTTCTAAAGTTATTTCTAGAAGTCATAGGAAAAATAAAAAGGGTATGGATAGTAAGAGATGTCATAGATCGAGAGTGATCATTAAAGAGAATATAATGGAAAAGCAGGGGGCTGCTTGTTTCATTAAACATAAAAAGGAATGGGGGAGGTGTAATTATAAACAAGTGTCAAAATGAATGGCGTTTTCTGAAACTGTAGAGGCTTACATAAAAAGGGGGTTCACAATTATATCAAAGAGTTGATTTTCGTTAACAAGTTAGATTTCATAGGATTGGTGGAGACCAAGATGAAAAATTATACGGATGGTTTTATTAGAAAGCTAGATAGTTCTTTAAAAATGAATTGGTACTGGGTTGATTCTAGAGGGAGATCTGGAGGGATCCTCTGTGGAATTGATTCAAACAAGTTTGATGTCCTGAGTATCAAGAAAGGAAAATTCATGTTATTATTAAATTTGTGGGATATTAATGGAAAGGGCAAAAGGAGTATCTTCACAGTGTATCGACGATGACCACGGAACCGACGATCTTTACGATGGTTTGGATCTATCGGATTCCAAGGCTATGTCGGTAGATTCTACCTGTGGCGACACAGTGATGACACCGTCCAGCGTACCTTCGCATGGCCCCCGCGACATTAACATGGCCGATGCAGGAACCTCCGAGAATCCTGCACGGATTATGGCGGCCGGCGAGTTCGGGCAGATTGACTCTGCTCGGCACCAAGATGAGGCAGCGCAGGCTGCTCGCGAGCAAGAAGTCGTTCGCCGCAGCCTCGACGATTCCATCAACCAGACCGTGGCACCTTGGTTGACTTG